>JAQFZM010001325.1:0-19202 GCA_034695785.1 Galumna obvia | reverse complement strand
TTAACACATAATATTCACTGTATATAAACTGAAATATTTTATACAGTCGTTATCAATATAGGGGGGAATAATTCCTAAAACGGGAATACTAATTAAAGTATTTTAGAGTTGGAATTTTCTTATCAAATTTAAAACACTAATTCAATAGATATTCTAGTTTAAAAAATATATAAAAGTTTGAAAATCATCATGCAAATTTCAAAATTTTATTGAGTTATGTAATATATGTTAAAATACAGTTAAATTTCAAAAATTTTTCTAATTAAATTATTTATTAATAATTTTTAATGAATGTTAATCCCTAAAAATCCTTATTAAAAATCAATATTGATAATTATTGTATATAAAATAATTATTAATACAATAACTAATAATTACTAATAAAAACTTTTAATGTCACAATTCTGGAGGTAAAGCTCATTACAAACATAACACGTTAGTAGTACCCATCGGATTTAGCCTCATTTTGACCGTTGGAATTTTCAACAATGAAATTGAAATTCAAATTTTGAATGTCAAAGTAGTTGACATTCCAAACCTGAGGAAAGCATTGTTGGCAAACCAAGAGACAATGTAAACAAACCTAAGTAAAATATGACTAATTATACTCATATACATCAGAAAACAGCTTAAAAACGACGTTTTATGCGTTTTAAGGAAATTATTGGTCATTTTCAAAATACCCCTCTTAATACCCCCTAAACTTAACGAAAATAATCACCCCCTTGAACTATAAGGTTTGGCCATGCCTGCTCTTTATTAATTTAATATATAAATTTCCAAATTTCACTTTTGTCGCTCTGATTTGTGTCTGAAATTACATACTATATATCCTTTGTTTAAGTGATGGACTGTTTGAGTCACTCTCCTTCTGATGGCTGTCCATCACTTGAGTTGAGTCAATGTCAGAGTGAGAACTACCTAAAACAGATCGGGGACTGTCTCTGATTGCGGCCAAACTTATACTCGACTTCTTTTTCTTAATTCTATTGACACCAAAACTCGAGTTATGTTTAGAACCGGAAGTATTGTCTAACGATTGTTGTCCTCCAAATGATTCCCGTCCTGTCGTTCCCATAGCATCGAGAGTCCACTTACGGCCACCAAAAACACGAATAGCTTCGGCCGGAGTCGGACCCACACACACAGAGTCCTCATAATAGAGTTGAAGGTATCTCTTATTGAGCCAAACAATTCTCTGATCCGTCAGTTGTTTCTGTTGTTGTAATTGTTTTATAAGACATTTGAGTCCTTCCGACCAAATATTGGCCACAAGTTTAGGCGCTAAGAATTCCACCACTCGATTGTCACTGAGATTTGTGCCAAACAATAGTTTAACACTTGAATGGCGGCACTCATTCAACTCATTATCGGGCAGTCCGTGACGTCTGGCAATAGTTATTAGATCAGCACTGGTCTGACCGACGCCAATGTCTTTAATATATTGTAAGTCAATAAAGCCCTCATCCAATGCTGTCAGTGCCGGCTCTTTGCTCTCATACTTTGCTATAATTGCGGGCAAAACCACATCTTCTATATTAAGAGAGAGAACATAGTCTTGAGGTGTGCCACCACTTGTCTTAATGGCTGTACTCCAACTCGGTTTACACCAGACAAGAGTTGCATTACTCTGTTCTAATTGTAAGTACACCACAGATGAACGGCCCGTATCCTCTTCAAAATGTATACAGGTCAATCCATGGTGCATAGCCTGGAGCACATGCAGATCAAATGCACGGCCATTGATGGGCACAAAACTGACGCAATGCTTATTGATATGACTCTCAATAGGTTTATATGAATCGTTTAAATCAATTTCATATAATAAGTCGTTTTCACAATTCTTTTCTCTTTTTTCATAATTCGTTGAATAAAAGTTTTCGTTTAAATAACTATTTGTCGGCGAACTGTTGTCCCCCTCTTTCCTATCATTGATTAGTCTTCGTTGTGAGTGAAGATGAAACGCACGGATATTATCCAACACTTCATGTGTTTTATACATTTTCTCCATATTTATGATTCCGCCCACACCTATGCGTGACCTAAACATAATTATCAACAATATTAACCTTGGTTCAACTTGTTTTTAAATTTCATATCTTTTAAGACATAATTTTTTTATTTCTTTAAAATTTATATCTTAACCTAAAATAATCTTGTTAGAATTATAATAATTATTTTATAAGAATCATTAGTGATTTTATTCACCAAGTTAAATTAATTTTATTTTTATAAATAGATATTATTATGTAATAAATAAAAATTTACTTCTTTAATATAATTTTATTGTTTCATAATTATTAGTATCAAAATATTTATCTAATAGAAAAAAAATTCTAGCTATATTTATGCATATAATTAACAAACATCTATATTTAAAAACCAGGGATGGCCATCTTGGGGTTATAGCCCAAATACCCCCCCCCCCTGTGATCGACAAAATACCCCAAATATGATTATTAATAAAGAAATCAATTTTTTGCTTATTTTTTTATAGAAATAAAATTATTTAAAATTAATCAAATTTAGATAAAATAGAAATTATTATAACTAGGTATACTTAAAATAAATTTATTCTCTTTATACAAAGTGTCTCAAAACACTATCAATACTTTTAACAAAATGATCTTGTTCAATATAAAACTTTCATATGAAATTAAAGTAACACTAATACTAAAATGTTAATTAAAAATATTATTTAGCCTAACTTCTAAACATTAATTAATTATTTTTTTATATTATAAATTTATTTTAGGATATATTAGAGGAGCTAGAGTATAATAATGAGTTTCTCTAATTTCAGAATTAACTGTATTTTACTAAATTATATTTTAGCTAATCATAAAACTTTACGAAATCACCTTACTTTTTTAAGAAAATAATTTTTAGATAATTTAAATATATTTCATTCTAAAAATTTATAACCCAGAATCTATTTCTATTGTTTTACTTATTTTATCTTAGTAATAATATTATTTATAATTAATCAAATTTAATTATTCTTATAAAAATTCTATGCTATTATTATTATTTTTTAATTTCAAATTATAATTATTCTAATAATACCAAGTTTCAATATTTTTAACTAAATAATCTTGTTCAAAATAAAACATATAAAAATAGTTTAACACTAATAATAAAAAGTTATATAAAATAGTGCTCACATGTAGTGATCCTCTCCGTTATAGTCGGCAACGAAATCCACTTTAATATTATTATTTTGTGCGTTCGGGTCATCGCTGTCGAAGGGGAGGACTACAAGTGATGGCATTCCCTGAAGAATGTTTTTCAGATCTTTTAGAAATGCACCAAAAAAAGGTATAACTCTTGAGTGTGGAATATCGAGCGCTCGAATCACTGCTGTCTTATATTCTGTTGACGGCTCTGACAGAGTTAGCAGTGCTTTCGATAGTTTTTCTTTGAGCACCGGCTGGTCTTTTGTGCTGATCGACAGCCAAAACGGTTTAAGTTTTTCTGATCTAAAATTCAAATTCAAAATAAAAATAAAATTTTCATTTTTTTTCTCTATATTTCGAAAGTAAAGGAAAAAATAGAATTATTTTTAAAAATCGATTTTGAGCATGATCAATCAAAAAATTGTAGCATACTTGAGCCCAGCCAATATTTCAACAGCTGAATTAAAGTTGCCAAGGTTCCAACAGCACTGAACAACTCTCATAATGCATGAGAGCACAGCTTTCCTGTAATTAAATACTTTTTGGTTTAATTGACTGAAAAAAAGTGTTAATTAATTCAATTTATACCTCATTTCGTGTGTCGGTTGAGATATGATAATATGCGTTACCCACGATGACACCTAACCATGGTAATTTATTAATTATTTATACCCAAGAATATATTTTAATATTTTATAGAAAAATTTCATTAATATATAGTTAAAAGTTAAAACGTGTTCAAGAAATAAAGTTTCAGACTTATGGAGAATTATCTGTATTTGCAATTTATTTAATAATCTTGTTAAATTTAGGTAAAATATTAATTTATTTAAATTAAATTTTATATTTTTTGCTTGAATTTCAAAATTTGATTTAAATTATTCTAAATATATTTAACAAACATTTTAGTAATGACTACAATAATTTATGACAAAATGAATTTGAATTATTCACCTAGTTAATTCAATAATATATCACTCGAATTAAATGAAATTAAGGTTATGCATGAGAGTCTCTCTTGATTTAAAAAAATTGAAATTTGTGATATTGACTCGTATAAATATATATAGAATAAACACTTATAGTTAATCACATAATTATGTAAAACCAAGAAATGTGTTGACATTTCACTCTTTTCTAATTAAGTGATAAGTTATGTCCGAAAACTCATTGTTTTGATTTAAATTTTATGATTAACTATAACTTATAGTTTATAAGTCAAGTGTTTATCCTATTTATTGATTAATTGTTTCGAATAATTCTCATAATATTCTCATAATATTTGTGTTTTAAATTTTAGTGATAATATGATAACCATTTAATGGAGAGATAAAATGAAAGGGTTTTGCACTTTTATACTCAAATCGGGATAAGTTTAAGACTATTTCTTGAGATGTCATTTGTAAAGTTATGACATAAGAGAATAGGGCTTTATAATAGATTTATAAGGATACAAATCTAAAGGGTATGGCTTTATTATAACCCTAACAACGGTTTTAACACATGAAAAATGAGAGCTTTAATAAAAATAATGTTTAGAGAATAATATAAATACTATTAGAAATACTGACAGATGAGTGAGAAAGTGTTGAATATATTAATAAAAGAGACATAAGTGGCAAGATTCAAATAAAGACAAATAAATGACAAACATCACAAACACAATACTCTCTTATTTTGACAGTTATTTCAAATTCAATGTTCAAAGAATGACAATAAAAGTGGAAAATATTGAATGCATTAGTAAGGAAAAAATGGCTCTACTATGACCTAGGTAAAACCTTTTTTGGCCAATTTTAAAAATATTTTTTAAAGATTAAGTTAATTTTCAAAAAAATAAATTAATTAATCTTTTTTTATAGCAATTATAAAGAGATTATATACTGAAACAATTTATACATGATTTGATTTAATGTATTAAAATATACAAATAAGTTGCTAGGTAATTTAAGTGACTATACTTAATTTATAAAATAAACATGATCTTTATATACATATATCTGTATATACAATAGTGGAAATAATTATGTAAGGTTGCTTAAACCTCTGTAATTTTCGACTAGCTCAATGGATTTTAAAGCTGTTTTCATTAATATATTCTAGAATAATTATATTATATAAAAATATAATTATAAAATATTTGAGAAAAGATAAAATTATTTTTAACTTATAAGTTTTGAAAAATTCAAAAAAATTGGCCAAATATGTTGGTCTATTGTAGCTTTGTTTGTGGTTTAATCAAATAGTGTCTAGCAACAATGTTGTTAAGTTGAACTCACTTTATTGAAAAATCACAAAATATTTCAGATATTAACTGTTTCATATTTCTAAGACGATAGTCTTTTAGTTTTTTGATTTTAAATGTATTGCTTAAACAAACCTAGCTCTTTTTTTTTATTAGCCGATTAAAACCATCTTGGTGTCATTTTAAACAGCTATTTGTTCTGTAATGAATTAATATAAAATATTTTAGCAATCCTATGAAATTTAGTTATTAATTCATTATAATACCTGATTATATTTATTTCAAAAAATATATATTTTATCATAATATAAAAATGTTTTTAATTAATATTTCAAAATATATTTTTATTCTAGATGGATTATAGTGAAAACCCTTTTAAAATTGATTGATCCATTCAAAAGCTATGGAAGTTTAAGTGACCTTGCATAATTATTTTCTCGATTGTATATTTCAATTTTATAGATTTCATACATATATAATATGTAGTTCTTGAGATAAATAACGTTTGTTTTATTCATTTCATTTACTTATAATTTTAGTGATAAATACAATATTTGTTTTATTCTGTTCTAAATATTCATAAAGGAATAGCCGGAAGCCATCAATTATATGTAAATTTCAAATTCTATTCTCATTAGAATAATAAGTTAAATTAAAGGAGGAATGGACTGCACAGCACATCATAACAAATGTCACTAGAATAATTTAGCATGCTACAATTAATATAGAGTAATTCATATTTTAAGCATACTTTAAAAGAATAAAAATTTCACATAAGTTTCAAATTATAATTGAACAAGGTATATAATGTTAATTAGATTAAGAATGGTGATGTGTAATTGGTTTGCCTTGTTCATTGTTTAGTTGATTAAGTTAATGAACTAAAATCAAAAGAGCTTTTCTAAAGCGATCCCTTGATTTGGATATAAAACTAATGAAAAGATGAGATTAACATAAATACCTCATTAAAGCGTTCAACGAGTTCTCTAACTGTTAGACAGTTGTCGTTATTCTGTGTTTGGTTTGCATTAAAACAGTTCACCGACTCTTTACTCAAACCAATTGTCACTAAAAACATACAAAAGAGAAAAAACACAAAAAAAATTAAATTCCGATTAATTTCCAGAGAATTCTCAGTAAATGTCAGTTATATTAAAGTCACGCCTCAATTGATTGAAAGTTCAATTAATTTTATGTTATAATGGATTTTATGATGAACTTAATACCCTGGAATATTTAACATTGGTTTTACATTAACTATTTATTTTTAGTTTAAACTTGAAAAAAATGTTTTATTTTTTTGCGATAAATAATTTTAGTTTAAAACTGTAATAAAGATGTTCAAGCATGTTTATATTTATCAAAAATAGTCCAAATAAAATTGGACCAGAAAAATTATTATCTATTTAGAAAATATATACATTTTTCTAATCAAAGGTAAATGTATTTGATATTTCATTTTTTATTATCTTGCAAATTATTTTTTAAATTAGTAAAAACTTTATTTTATATATAAATGTACAAAGTTAAATGTTTTTAATTTATATCAAATTATCTAAAATGTTTTCAATATTAGTTTAAAATTTAATAAATATTTATAAATTTTAAACCATTATTATTATTCTACTATTCTTTTATATATTTTTTAAAAACTTTAATCAGGATAAACTAGAATATTCTAATTTAAAATTATAAACCTGTAAATTTGACAAAAAATCTGTAAAAATGCTAATATATTGGTATACAAAGTGACAGAAATTTATTTTTAATAGTTGGTTCCGTCTTTTTAACCGGAATAAAAAATCTAGCTTAAAATAATGTGAAAGCATTCGCTTGAAATTAATTTTTGATATATTATTTTGTATTTCTATTTAATTTAAGTTAAAATATTAATTTAATGTAAGTTTTATTAATAAAGAATTCAATATAAAAAATATTTAGGATTTTATTTTATTTTTAATATTAAGAGAAGTACATTAACCTTAAATTGTGTTCAATAATAATTCCCTAACATTTAGCTGAGTTCTACCCCTCAAAGCGAGTTCCACCCATGGCTTGGGTGTTATATACAAGAGCCCAACACCAGTGCTATAAATTTTTTTTTGCTGAAGCGAAGGGTTTTATAGATTACAATAATATTTATAATTTGATTAATATATAAAAATTAAAATAAACACTCAATAAATCCTATATAAATAAAAGAAAATATTAAACTTGCTTATTACTAGATTAAATAACTACTAACTTTTACCAAGAACTACTACTTCTATCCTTTTCTGAGAAAAATATCCTATCTCTAAATTTGCTAATTTAATATTCTTGGTAAGAGCACAAAGTTTACTATTTATTATATTAAATATTTATTAATTTAGTTCTATTATTTATTTTCATATAAGAATGTTCTTGACACTTTCTATGAATTCCTAACTTTTACCGAGTAGTGAATAATAGATGTACTCATTTAACCTTACTATATTTTTCACCATAATAATATTAAGGTGATGAGATTTGTGTGAAATCATTCATGTTGAAATTGTTAAAATGCAATATGTGCTAGAATACATACCCTGACGAATGTAATGAACCGGAGCTACGCTATAAAATAATTGGTACTCCACTTCTGTGAGTCTGAGCGCCACTTCTTCAGGAAAATGCAATAAAGACTCCAAGCGATGCAATTCCTCTCTGAAGTGAAGCACTTTATCAAAACCATAACCAAATCCATGTCTATATACGCGACGGCACTCTATTTAAGTGAGAAAAGTGTTGTCAAACATTATTTATAGCCTCAAAACATATTTTTCCGGTTAATTGACTCACAAATCATCTAAATATTCAATTCATTTAAATAATTTTTTCATTTTTTCCATTTAATTAATGATTTGTGGCTCTAAAGTCATATAATATATGGATTATATTTTAAGTAATATAATCTAGGTTAAATAAAATAGTGTAATGTTATATGAATCAAAGATTAACAAATGAAATATGATAATTGTCATGTACATCCATATATGAGGATTTTTAAAATCTAGATGATGTGTAAAATCATTTTGAAAATTAGTAATATAAACATTATTTAACTAGATCATAACAAATCTGTTAAAATCCCTAAATTTAACTATCTTTTATTGTTTACAAATATTTAAAAAATTATAATAAATTAAAATAAATACAAACTGTAAATAATTTATATTTAATACTAAATATTAATAACAAAATTTATATACAATAATGGGAATAAATAGAAAATTATTTTGCCAAGATAATATTACTAAATATAAATTATATAATTTTTTAAACCAACCTTCATCAAGATCCTCTCGTTTAGCAATAATATGTTCATCAAGGAACCTGGCATCTAAATCTTGCATAATTTCCCAGAGGACAGTACCAATAGCTCTGAGTGAAGACTGTGAGGGTGTAATGAATGACCACTTCGTTCCTCTAAACTCGAGCACAAGTCTATCGTGAGATCTGCCGCCACCGGTTCGCCACTGCTGTAGATTAGATGTTGGCTGACATTTGGCCGGAGTTAATGTTTTACTGTCCAACAGAACAATTCGCTCAAAGCATATGCCGAGTAGTCGTGTGGCCCGTCTTTTAGTCTTTCCTCTCAACAGTTCCTTTACCTGAAATATTTTGCAGCCAAACGCTGGAAGCCTTTTACAGGTTTGGATGTATAGCTTTTTGAGCTGTTCTTCAGACTCATAGACTGGACTATGAAATAGTTTTCGTTTCTGCTCCTATAATTGAAAAATTACCAAGATTATTAATTCATTTAATAAAATTATTTGAAATATTTTCTAGTTTATTATTATTTCTTATGTTATCTTGGCAAATTTATAAATAAAAGAATAAGTTTTATATTAAATTATTTTTATAAAAAAACTGTAATAAATAAATAAATGTTTATAATATTATACAGAAATTAATTCAGAAATAAATTTGGCTTATTTTTCGGACCAATTATTATTTTAAACAAACAAGATAATTTTTAAATTTATTTTAAATACCTTGATAACAAATATTAGACATGCTTGGTATCCCCATCACAGAAGGACTACACCTTATATTTAATTAATTTAGATGTTATTAATGATAAAATTTAAATGAATTCAAATAAAATGATAAATTGTTTGTCATTTGATAAAATCCAATTATACATGATAAATTGTATTATGGTTCTAGAGAAATTCTCATGTTAGATATTAAAAATATTTCTATATTATTAATTTAACCCTCGATATATTTTGGAATTTGTACTCATAATATTCACATAAATGTTCTTGGTCAAAACTAATTGATAACATAACCCACAGAAAATAGATTAGATTCAAGAGAGAGAGAGAGAGAGAGAGAGAGAGAGAGAGAGAGAGAGAGAACTTGTTGTGAGCTCTGAATGTGAGATATAAGTTAAGAGTTTATTGATTTATATGAGGAGATAACTGTGCGATAACTTATTGAAGTTTAATTTCTTTGAAGTATTTTATATAAGAAAAGTTTCTTGATTGTGATAAAAATATAAAAAATACTAGATATCTTTTAAAATTAATAATATTCTCAACTATAAACAATAAATAAACTATAAATTTACATTAAATTCCAATATTATTACTGAATTTGCTTTTCAATAGAATATTGAATATTGAGATTAAGCGAGTTTTGCTTTGTTATATAAGTATGATAAATTATTATCAAGAATATAAATTTTACTTTATCGAATTTTTTTGAAAATATATTATAAACTGTAATATTTTCATTAAAATATTTTCAATCTTGGGTTATTTCCTGGTGAATTACTAAAGGCAATGAAATTTATATTATAAATTTTGCAAGTTAAATAATATAATTTATAAAGTTTATCAAAGTTATTTTTCCAAAAATAATCCTACATTTATAATTTAGCAAGATAAATTATAAATCTCAATGACAACAAGAAACTAATTAAGACTTTCCACAAATAAGGAATTAATTAAATCAATCAATTAATTAATTAGTTTACCTTGATTGTTTTAGCCATGTTTTTAGTGCTGTGATATATCGGTGGCAGACATTCCCTCAGATCGATAGCATTGGACGACTGTGCGCTACGATTAGCCCAATTAGTGGTAACCCAATTGCAGATCATAGATGTGGTCCTTTTGGTGACATTTGGCAAAAAAGCGTTGCTCTGTTGCAATGACTTTCTATTGGAATTGAGGCCACACTCGTCCTCTTGAGTCAACTCTTCAAACACAGGATTTATTTCAGACATTTTTATTTGAGACAAACGGTCTGTGCTTTCAATAGGAGACGTTTCCTGAAAAAAGAGTCGGTTGCAAACAAAAGAGATGTTAAGACAAACAAATCGATTGAATTTAATTATGACTTCTCTAAAGGGCAGCACATCTGAGGATTAGTAAAAGCATTTGTTTTAACTCAGAATACGAATTACTTTAATAAATACTAATTTATTTTATTCCTATTTTCAAGACTAAAGAATTAATCAAGGTAATTTTCCAGTAAACTCATTTGTTTTGCTCTTATTTTATTTACCTTGGTTAATAGCAATATTATATTAAAGGCTAATATTAAACTTTATTACCAGGATCATAAATATAAACTTGTTTAATATAATTCTATTGCCACCTTGATCATTCTTTTTTTAAAAAATCTAATAAAAGTTTGTTTGAATTGCAAAACAATTTTTGAAATAATCTAGGGTTGCATCAATTGCATATCAGTTACCATGGTACTCTTACATTGAATTGAAAAGAAATATATATCAATCAAGCTAACTCAATTTATAATCATGATTAAAAGGTACTTGTTCAGAATTCATAACTATCTTTCGATTTCAAACACTCAGAATAAGCCGATAATCCCCAGAGTTTGCAATAAATTGATCTTGCTTGATTTCTGCCTACACATATTAAGCTATCGTGCTATTTTTTTTGCGGAACCAGTTAAGTATCGTAGGCGATCATTGGAATACTTAAGAATTACTCTTGATAATATTAGTATATAAAGAGAGAAAGTTTTAGTATTCTAAATAATTATTATGAAATTTATTTTCAAATTACCTAGATAATAGTTTTCTAAATTATTAGAATTTTTTCCGCTACCAATTTATAATAATATTAAAAGGAATGGCAAACGGAATGTTATCCATATCTTTCATAACTTGTAAACAATAAGTTATAGTATAATTTAAATAGTAAATTATGTATAGATTACAGTTACTAAAAATAATGAAAATAAATTAATTAAATGATCATGGATTAATAAAAAAGCTGTCATATCTTATAAAAATTTAGGTTTAAAGTATATAAATTTTGAAGAATATAATAACTTCAAATCAAAAATTAAATTATTAATACTTGTCGATAAAATCAACTAATTTGAAATTTCGTTGACAATAATTATAATAAAATTAAAAGCCATATTTTACTTGGTCAATTTCATTTGAGTAAATATATTTATAGATAATTGTTATAAAATTACTATAGTAATTTGAAATTTTAGCTTTATTCAATCAATTCTTTATCAAAATATCGGGTCTTAAAATATAATTGAATATAAATTTTCAATAAAATTTATAATGAATAATATAAGTAAGATTATTTAAAAAGTATGAGTATCAAGATGAAAATAAAAGCTTGCCTTAATATAGAAATTTTATTCATTTTGTTAATAAGGGAAATTTTTTTAATTGATTGAAATATAAAACTGTAACTAAAAAAAAGGTGCAGGTTAATAATTATTAGATTTTTTAAACAACTTTATAATGAATAAAAAATAAAATTACTTTATTCTAGCAACTTTCATCTAATTATTATATAAGCGCATAAGTATATCTATTAGGTCAAAATTAAATTTTTAATAATATAGCTCTTTTCTCTATTTTAAATAAATATAAAAGTAGAATTAAAAAATTGTTTATAATATCGTAATAAAAATATAATTAACACTTCAAACTTTTCAATAATTTTTAAGTGTATTTATAAGAAATTAACCAAAAATATATTAAATAAATATTAATATTATATAAATAAAAAATATAAAAGTCTAATAGAAACCATATATAAATGATTTAATTTGTTTATATAAACTACAGAACTATTGAATTATTAGATTACAGTTTATATTAATTTGTGTATTAATATACTATTTATTTTCTGATTTAAAGCTGCGATTCTTAATCATACATTTTTTTAAAGAAATTTCATTTATCTGTTATATATGAGCATGTTAATTAAATCTATTCATAAAAACATTTCAATGTGAATGAAAAGTATTAATTAAAAAGAAATTATCATATATTAAATAAATTTCTCTCCTGATAATTTTATATAAACAATAAAGGCACATTAAAACTCAGTTAAAGGGGTTTATCTTGAAATAAAATTGTTGTGATTTATTTGAAAATAGGCCTTGGTAATTGTTCAGTTCAATCTTTAATTATAATTAAAAATCTTAACTCCTGGGTCTTAGTGAGAATGTCATCTTTAAAGTGCTAATGAATATCTTATCAAGTATAATTTGCTAGATTGGTAATTAAAAAAATGACCCTTGAATGATGTTCTAGTAAATATATTAAAGTAAACAAGTTAAGGTATAAGTTGAAATAAAATTCTCTCAATAAAATTTAAATAAAAAACATATATTTTAATTAAAATTTCTTTTAGTAATAACAAAGAAATTACTAACAAAATTAAGACAAGAACAATTAAATTATGTCAAGGTAAAATCTTATTAATATAAAAAATAATATTAGATCTCTATATAGATCCGGTGCCCACCTCTACTCACAACTAA
The DNA here is from genome assembly GCA_034695785.1 of Galumna obvia. Lineage (NCBI taxonomy): Eukaryota > Metazoa > Arthropoda > Arachnida > Sarcoptiformes > Galumnidae > Galumna > Galumna obvia. Next base: position 5,981 of record JAQFZM010001325.1, on the reverse strand, counting down.
TCAGTTCAAATGAGTTATTATTATTATTATGTCATTATTATGACACAAAAACAAATATATTATTAAAATGTAGCTTGCATAATTTATGACAATTAAGCCGGCCTTATATGTCACGGAATGTATATATGAATAATTGATTTGATTCTTGCAATCAGTTTACCGGAACTGCTATTCGGACAAAACGTAATATTAATCTCTTTAATTGGATGTCTGAGCAAAATGTTATGACTCGTGAGAGCACAGCATAAAAGATCGCTGAGCACTTGTTATTGCTATTCGTTAAACAATTAAGTTTAGAATAAAAATTTAGAGCACAGAATAATGTTTTGGTAACTGAAAAACATAAATATTTTTAAAATAATAATCAAAATGTTTTGCGAAAAATATTTGAAAACAATTTTTAGTGCTTTTTTTAAATCAAATATTTTTCATTTTTCCACTCAAATGTCAATAAAAAAGAGTAAATGATTTGTGAGTAGAAAAAACACTACTTTTTTTATTCTGTGCTCTAAGAGTTTGACCTGAATTACTGATAATATTATTGGAGTAGAGATTAGAATATTCTGGTCTTTCATCTCATTTATCTAATGGTATGAAAAAGGATTTTCTTAGACTATAATTCAATTGAATTATTCGAAGAATTTTTATTGTATACTAAAATATATTCTTTATTAGCAACGAGTCATCTCATTACTCAATGTTAATATTAGAATTCCATGATTATAATTAAAATAGACCCACTACAACTTGTTTAGATTAAGTATAATTAAATTTATTCTAGCCATAATTCAATTTATATAAAAATAACCAAGATAATTAGTTGGAAAAATATTTTCCTAGAAAACTGTAATTTGTATCAAAAAATAAAGATAAACTATAATTTAATATAATTTGGCTTAAAACTTATCTTGTAAACATAAAATATGTTCAAAATTTCTTTATAATTTAATTTGATCTTGCTCATCTCAGAGGATAGGCCATCATTTAAGAACACATTTGATGTTTAGTTTTGCAAAAGTAAACAATAATTGAATAAAATATAGAAAAGTAGAAAACTATGTTTTCTTTAAGCATAAAAGTTATCAAATAAAATGTATACTAGCTACAATATTTATATTTATTTTAGAAATTCTAAGTTTACTTTTAGCACAGAATAAAATCCTGTTCCCAATGAAATAGCTTGAAATTAGGTAAATATTTTGATATTTTCTTATCAAAAATATTATGCTTTTAAAACAAGGACGTTTTCATTATCAATATACCTAGGGGATATTCAAGTATCACCTGCTAATAGCCATTACCTTTATAACTAAATTATCAGTTAAAATGTTCTTGATTATTTTTAAATTTTAATATATAAATATTAAATGTTTTAAAATAAGAGCAATTTAATCAAGATTATTAAACAGGAAAGCTTTCTTACTAAGCATTGGTTATAGAAATAATTGATTAACCAAGATCACATACCTTGACATCTTCACAAATGGGTCGTAACTTTTCACCGGCGCTCAGATTTTGGCGGAGATTTTGTGGCGACGGATGAATGGCGTTCACAAGTGTTGAGTTCTTACTCTTAGGCCACGACTCCTCTATTCTGAGCTGAATTCCTGCCAAAATGGCCGCCTCTTCTTTTGAGCACGGTAATTCACCACTCAATACTAGCTGCTGGAGCTGTGGGATCAAGATCATATTTTAATATCAAATGTCAAACTACTTTATTTTTTTCATACTATGAGATAAAACTAAGCAAGATAATTTATCATTTCGCAAAGTTATCATTTTAATAAAACAAATTTTTATATAAGAAAATCCTTGATAAGACTTATAATCTTGGAAAATTAGTTAATTTTACACAAAAGGCCAAAATCATGTATAAATTTACATAATTAAGATAAATCGAGTATTTGATCTTGATTAATTAGTTGCATATGTAACAAACGCCCACGCAAATACGATCAAGGATATTGCTGCTATTATTATAACATTTTTTGTTAAATAAGTTGTTATGTTATTCTTGATTTGAGAGGACACGACTCTCGTCCATAAAAAACAAGAAATTATTTGTTTATTCAATAAACAAATGAATTCTCGTTAAAAGTAATGACATCAGAGGCTCAGAATAATTGCTATCAGAGAGTCGTGTCTGTCGTATGACTCGAGCAAAGAACAAGTCTTTTGAATAACTCATTATAAATAAGAATTGATAATTACCAAGGTGTCATTGAATAATTTATTTTAATTCTAAATTATTTGAATACAATGCTTAACAAAATGACAACAATTCTGAAACACATTTAAATATTATTTTCTAGATAAGTATGAATAAAGAAATTACCTTGATAAATTTTTTATGCACTCAAACATCAACAACTTTAATAAATAAAATTTCTTTTCTTTATATAAATATGTTTGACTTTAACATGAATAAATAATGCCAAGATTCTTTTTAAACTAGTGAAATTTTTTAGGGAAATATAGCGCTAGTTTTATAAGATATTCAAGTAACATACCTTGGTCATTGACGTTTAAATATAACTTTTAAAAACAAGTTCTCCTCTCTCTTTGAATATTCATTGTTATGTCGAACATTGTATTGAAAGAAGAGATTAATTTTATTCTTATTCTTTTGAGTAAAAAAAAGAAAATTGAAAAATATATTCACTTTTCCTTTGATTGTATTATATTCTGTGCGATTCTGTGCTCAGAATACATGAAATCCGCTTAAAAAATGATTTGATTGAAGTGAACGCTTAAAATATGCGATTCTTTTCTTCACACAAAATGATCTCAAAATACGATACTTTTCAATACTTTTGATTTTCAGGTGTTTTACTTTTAAGAATTTGAATAAATTTCCTTTCATTATAAAGTATGAGCAAGATCAATAAAAAAATTTATGAGTTTTTTGTGTAAAAACTGTAAATTTATTCTGAAATATTTCTTAATATAAGCAAGAACATTTAAATCCTTAACACTGGAAAATGAATAAATTTAAACTTTTCAAAATTAAATTTTATTCTATAATGAACTTGGTAATCTTCATTTTAAATCAATAAATTATTTGCTTTGAAAAAAATGCAATATTTTTGCCCGAAAACTATTTATGAAATAAGTTTAGGAAAAAATGAAAAATATTTTTAATTTCCTCAAAATTTATTGAATTCTAAGTTCTTTCTAAATTACTTTCATTTTATATATCAAAACATTTTTAAATGAACTGGCTCATTGTATATTCTTCAGTAAACAAGATGTTTTTGACATGCCTTATTTGTGAACTGGTAAGTTTTGTAATTCACTTAACTATTATCAGTGGGAAAACTGTTACAAATTTCTAAATAAATTGAAGTCAATTTGAATGGAAATAATAATAGGATTAAAATTTTTAATTCCATTTACTTCTTTTATATCAACATTTTATGAATGAGATATAATTATTTATACATATATTTTGATTTTATGTATATTTCATTCAATTTAATCAGTATTTGCGCTTAAATTTGAGTTTATGATGAAGATTCTAGTATAAAATAAATGAATATATTTTGCTTAATATTTATTTCAATTATAATCAATATTTCGTTTAAAACAAGATTTTTCCTAAACCTTATTAAATTAGATGACCAATCAATGATGAAAAGTATTAATGGCATCTTATTTGCATATTTCTAATGCACACTATACACAAAATATATTAATTGTTTTATTAACTTAATAACTGTAAATCAAAATATAAATAATATTTGAGTTAAAGATATGATTTTAATATACAACTTAAGATGTATAAATAATTTATCAAATAAAATAAATTTTACTAGATATAATTTTAAAATAATATAGCTGGAATTATTTGTGTTATATTATATTGACTAAAAAAATAGTCTGGCTCAAAATTTAAAAAAATATAATTTTCATATTTTGAGCTAATATTTTCCAGCAAAAACTCTTCATTTATCATAGCATGGTCACATTATTAAGGTTTGCGACATCACCGCACAAATTCACCCTCTTTTTCAAACCTTTGCTCTGAGGCATTTCCGTTACACAAAACACACATAACTCTATTGTTAGTCATTTTTTTAGACTAAATTATATTTGGAATCTATTTTTAAGGACAAGAATTCCTTTTAAAAGGAATTTTTAATTAATTTTAGAAATTCCTCGAAGCAGTAATTTGAAAAATTTTTATCAAGATAATTTAAAGTCTATACAAATATATTGATCTATTTTAATGTTTTTTCAAATTGTAAAGGTTAAGATATTTAATAAGTATTCCATAGAAACTGATATTAGATTTGCATAGATTTAAGTATTCGGTGAAAACCCTTTTGAAATACAAATTCAAAGCATAATTAGAAACAAAATCTCTATAAATTTTGTGTGAATTTGAATTTACAGTTAATATATGAAAATTGTACTTAGAATTCAGTTTTCAATTTATTTACACAAGAAAAAATAATAAACTAGCTAACTTTTATTCAACTGTGAGTTTTTTAATTGAAAACTTTTCCTAGAATGAAATCTAACTCTAAATTCAACTCAAACTTATTAATTAAAATATTTTTATCATTAAATTTTTGGAAATTTGAATATTACCATGCTCTATAATATATAGAATAATTAAATTGATTTAAAAACTATAATATATTTTATTTTTAAATTTTAAATAAGCTATTAGGAAATTCAACATGATAAATGGCATTAGTTGTGATATTAATATTTTAGCTTGCTAAACTACTTGATAAAACTTTAATAAATTTAAGGTAAGAAGACATAAATAATTAATTGAACAAGGTAATTAAATAGATAAATGATTGATAAGAAGTGATTTGTTTTATATAAAAATATTTTATAGGTTTTACTTCTGACAGAGAAAAGGATGTGTGGCTCTGAAGAACAGTCACGAAAACTGTCGATATAATAGAAATTAATTAAATGTATTTTATTTGTCTCTTAAAAGAGAAATTGCAATAAAAATTGAATCAAAAGAAAAACATTTTGAGAACTCAACTGAAAACTAATTTCGTTTATCCCATAGTTTTAGTTGAAATGTTATGTAATGTATGTTCAAAGACCCAGAATAAATATTGCCATTACTCAAAAAATACAGTGATTATGATCAAAGAGCACATTATAATAGTGTCAATAATTTACAAAATATTTAGATAATAAGCTCTGTAATAGAACTAAATATCCGCCATTTTTAAAATGGCTGCAAAATAAACGCCATTTTGCAAGAATATATTTTATATTTTGAAATATATATTTTTAAATAAGGGGAATTATATAAATATATTACTTGACTAAAAAATTATAAAATACTAATTTTACAAAATAAAATAAAATTTTCTTACTTATCATGGTCAACCTTGATCATTGCCATAGTAATATATACAAAGATCATTTTCTTCAACATAAACACTTTTGATGTATAAATGTATATTTATTTTTTAGGCAAAATATTTGTGATTTCCAATAAATACGAATAGAATATTGGGGTAAATGATGTTTTCATTTCAACATCAAATGTAATGGTATTATTCAATGGCACAGAATGACTGTAAGCAAAGGACTGATATTGTGTTAAAAGCTATTGGAAATGACTTTTTTGTTGTAATGAAATGCTGTTTATTCGGCAAAAATGACTTACTTTTAATAAAAGGTGTGTTCTATCGATATATGAAATACAAGTGAACAGAATTATAAGTAGTACTCAATTTAAGTGTCTGCTCTCTCTCTCTCTCTCTCTCTCTCTCTCTCTTTCTTTCTTTCTTTCTTTCTTTCTTTCTTATTTTAATTAAAATTATTTTTAAAATGTTTTTTAATTCATTTTTTAATTATATTAAATAAAATATTTGTTTTATATTTAATTTGTTTTAGTATACTTAAATTTAACGCCTGCGTTCACATACTTGATTCTGGTTAATCCTGACATTTTCAGGATCAAGTTTTCAGGATTTATTAATCGCGATTTGTTGCGATCA
>JAQFZM010001324.1:0-19226 GCA_034695785.1 Galumna obvia | reverse complement strand
GGGTCCTCTAACTCTCGTCTAAGGGGGGGTATTTTTCCGATTTTTGGCTCCAAGGGGGGTATTCCGGAATACCCCCCTTTTGCCATTCCTGATATTAAGTAAACTTAACAAATAAGTTACGAAACATCTTTAGAACTTTGATATCTCATGATTTAAATAAGTTTGGTATTACCTTGCTATATTAATTTTCGTTACTAAATTTGGTCTATCATTTGAAAATAGTGAATTAATCTAGCAATCATTTAAATAAAATTATCATTTATAATATTTAAATTTTAATATATAAAATGTTATACTTAAAATGAAGCACCATGCTAATTTTTTTAATGTATTAGAAGGAATGACAGACACACCGACATCTCAGCGATGGTATAATTTGTGAATTTTGGTCTTCTATTGTCTCATAGAATACAATAAAAAGATTATATAAATTCAATAAAGAATGCAATCAATTGTACATAAATTTAGTGAAATTCTTGATAGTATGAGTTATCATTAAAAAAATAATCATGGTAAAATAGTTCAGATAAATAGATCAGGAACTAAGACATTGCATACAAAAGTCGATATATTTGAAACGATTAAATCAAAACTAAATTAATTATTATTAAAGTATTAAAAAAGATTTCAAACAAAACAATTTTGAAATACTATTAAAAAATAATTGAAATTTTGATAAAAAAATAGTATTAAATCAATAAATTGATTAAATTAGTTAATCCTTCTTAAGTCAAAATATTTGACACCGAATAAAATAAGCGCTGAATAATAATCAAAAACTTTTCTTATCTTACAGTTTATCCTTAAGTGAAAAATATTAATTCAAAAGTGAGAGAAGTATTGGAAATAATCAAATGGCAAACGAGTGATAAACAATTGGTATTTGATTGATATGTGGGACTCAACCACTTAATAACACCTTTTTATTTAATTCTGAGCTCAAATTCTTCGATAATGAATTCAGTCTCAAAAGTGTTTCAAAGTTAGCTAAGGTTTAACTAAATGTCCGGTATTTGGAAGCCTCGTCCGCCTTCGTTCCCACCGGACGACAAAATCCCGTTCACCGCAGCACAGGTTAACGAATTTGATGAGATTCAAGACGAAGACCTTCAGATACGAAGAGATAGTAATGTCAGCCAAAGGAAACAATCAGAAGATGACATTGAATTTGATGCCATTGAAAAGTCTAAACTGTACAGGGCAAGAGATTCGGTGTTTGTCAGACAAAAACAAAGGAATAGTGTTGTCTCCACTTTTACTGGAAGTGATGACAATGAAAGCGATGATAATTCACAGCGAAATGTTAGGTTTACCACTAAATCATTACAATATATGTCTCCCAATACTGGTGTCGATAATGAGGGCTTCCAAAGTGAAGAAGTAGTTCTTAGAAATAAAAGAATCAGTTCTAACAATTCATATAATGCTCAGGACATCGACTCATCCGATACAGAGCTTAAAGAGTGAGTATTCTATCAATAGTTATAAATTATCGAAAGAATTAGTCTTAATTATTAGTTAACTATTAGTCTATAACTTATTAGACTATAAGCCTATTATTACACAAAACTATTAACAATGAAATAAGACTTTGGATTTTGACCCAATTCTATGAAATTCTTTATACTTTTTCTAAATAAAAACACCAATTATCTAACCTAGATACATTTAGCTAGAACTAGATTACTCTTTGTTTTATTAGATTACAATTTTATCATGGTATTCATTGCATACATGGTAAACTTTAATATTTAAGCTAGAAACTTTTAAAGAATATCTTTAAATCCTATTTATATTTGAATATTCTTAGCCAAAATACTTTTGTAAGATTATTTAATATTTTTAAGAATAGACCTTGCTAGGTTATTACTTTTCGCATATAAATTCTTAAATATAATATTTTGCGAAAATTTAAATCAGTTTTTATTATTGTTTTTATATTCGACTCGTTTTTCAACATTTGATAAAACAATAAAATGTATTAAAGATTAGATAAATGTTTTCGAAATAACGTTTAGATGTTTAGACACCGATTATTAATAAAAGGAATTCAATCAAAAGGATTTGAAGATAACCTTCAAATCAGACTATTATTTGTATTTCAATTGAAAATAATCACTATTTGTGACTCACTTTAATTCATTTTTTAACAATTATTTCACCAAAAATTTTATCAAAATTCAATTCAAAGATTAATATAAAGTGATGAGTAAGTAATTATATCCTGGTTCAATTTTTCTAAAAGAGCAATAGGATTTCAATTATATCAAGTAACTTTTTAGCTTAGATATAGGTTTAAGAATAAGCTTTTAATGAATTAATACTAATTCCCATAAGTAACTTGGAATTTTTTGTTTAATTAACTATTAGATCTAATTATTTGTTTAGTTAATTTTCTCATAATTATCAAGCACAATTTCGAAATAGATTCACATTAAAATTGATTAAAATATGATAGAATATAATCTAAAATTAATAAAATTGATTGAAGGGAAACGAAAGCCTGGGATATATTCAAATCAATACCTCCACCCGATGAGGACGAGACACTCGATGGGGTTTGGGTCGAGTTTTTCATAAAATGTCTCAAAATTTTTGTATATATTTTAACATTTGTTGTGGTTTTGGGAAGTGCTGTCATTTCCAAATCATTCATACTTTTAATGACATCAATGACCAGAACTGAGACAAAAATTACGATTTGCAACAAATTAGACGCCTTTCCATTTGATCGGGAAATATCTGTAGAAAAAAGATACTTTTCAACCTACAAAAAGGATGATGTCGTGCGAATGGCGTGGATTTGGTGTCTATACTTTGCAGTGATAGCACCGGATGTCTTCGCATTTGGCCGTAGTTTAAGAATTTGTTATTTCAAGAAATACAAAATCCCTAAAATGTCGACATTCTTAACGGTATTTTCATTTGCATTTCAACAATAATTATAAACTAAACTTAAATACAGGTCTTTTCAATGGAAACACTTCACTCAATTGGGTTATCCCTTTTGGTGTTCTTAATATTACCATATTTTGATGCTATAAAGGGTTCAATGATGACTAATACCATGTGTTTAATACCCGGTTTATTAATTTTACTCAAACAAAAAGAAAAGAAAAATATAGAAAAGAATTTAGAAGAGAGAGAAACACCGAAACAAATGTTAGGACGGAATAACTCATTAGTGATGAGTATTGCAATTGTTTGGCAAATAATCGCTTTAATTGTTTGGCCTATAATTGGGTACTATGACGACAATACATACTCTTGGTCAATTCCTATAGCATTAATCCTAATATCACTTAATTGGTGGGAAAACTTTATAAACCGTTCGTCGAAGAACTTTATCGTTCAAAAACTATTGGACGCCAAAAAGGATTTGTCCGAAAGCCGTTACTTTACTTATATTTGGATTTCTATTTGGAAACTAATTGTCGTCTTTTTGTCGATGAATTTAATCCTTTTCACTAAAGAAGATTCAAATACTCTTAAAACTCTTTATATGAATTTCACCGATGGTTTCAATAATAATACCATTCATATTGAAAGGGATAAAAGTCATGCCGGAAGTGATGTGCAAACAGACGATGACTTTCATGAGATGACAATCAATTATCCACTAATTCCGGTTTGGATTCTTTTAATACAAATCAGCGCCACTTACTTATGCTATGCGTTTGCAAAGTTCACCTGCAAAATACACATTCAGACCATCAGTTTTGCGATACCCATCCATCTGATAGTTCCGGTCACTGTCTCTTCCCTTTGGATTCTGTTTAAAGTGTCAGATGAGGACAATTGTAAACTCACGACATTTTTCAGTGGATTTCAATACATCTTTTGGTACACAAAAGACAGAAATAATTTTGATTATTCAGAGGACTGGAAGAACTACATAACGACAATAATTTGGGCCCTTTCACTCATTTCACAGATTCTAATCACAATTCACATATGGAGAGCCACGAGTGCAAGACTTGCCTCAACCGAAGAACTATTTATAAATCCAATGTATAATTCGGTATTAATCGATCAGTCATTGGCTATGAATAGAAGGCGTTTCAACTTAAGAGAAGAACAAATGATTTACGACGAGGAGAGCAGTAATACCTCTAAGGAAGACCTTAAGGACCACTTATATGAATCGGTTAACGAAAGCACAACAATTTCCACTAATTTTATTAATGAAGAAGACAATAAAGTCAGGATATTTGCCTGTGCAACAATGTGGCATGAAAACAAAGAAGAAATGATACAAATGCTCAAGGCAGTTATGAGATTGGATGAGGACCAGTTTAATAAGAAAATGGCTGAACAGATCTTAGAACAAACCCTAAGCGATGCCTATGATATCGAATGTAAGACAAATAAAGGCTTTAAATAAATTAATCTCTTCTTTTCAGTTAATATCTTCTTTGATGATGCATTTGAGCAAGGTGATCCTGATGTGATAGACGACCGCAAAATCAATAGATTTGTTAAACAACTGATTGATACAATGGACGAGGCGGCCAGTTATGTGCATGGTACTAATGTTTATCTTAAGAAACCTACTGTTGTGCCCACTCCTTATGGAGGAAAGTTAGAGTGGACTCTTCCCGGACAGAATAAACTGATCACACATCTCAAGGATAAAATATATATAAGACATCGTAAGCGATGGTCTCAGGTATGTCTTAAGTGATAAAAAAAAAGTTATTTAATAAATATTCTGTGCAAAAGTGTATGTATATGTATTACCTTTTGGGTCATCGAATCGCAGAACTGGATATTGAAGAGATCCGTAAAGAGACTATTTCTATGAACACTTATATCCTGGCCCTCGACGGAGACATCAATTTCAGACCTCAAGCACTCCATTTAGTCGTAGATTTGATGAAAAAGAATAAGAGATTGGGGGCCGCCTGTGGTCGCATTCATCCGATAGGCAGTGGTCCTATGGTTTGGTATCAGGTGTGCTATACTTATGCTATACTTTAATACTATAGAAGTTTAATAATTGATAGAAATTTGAGTACGCAATCGGTCATTGGCTACAAAAGGCAACGGAACACGTCTTTGGATGTGTTCTCTGCAGTCCCGGATGTTTCTCATTGTTTAGAGCCAGAGCTGTAATGGATGACAGTGTTATGCATAAATATACCACTAAACCAACTGAAGCCATTCATTATGTGCAATATGACCAGGGGGAGGATCGTTGGCTTTGCACTCTTTTGTTACAACAGGGATGGTATGAGTCTATCAAACATTTGAAGAGTTAAGAACTTTTTGTTTTGTAGGCGTATTGAATATTGTGCTGCCTCAGACTCATATACCCATGCTCCTGAAGGTTTCGGTGAATTCTATACTCAGAGGCGTCGGTGGGCGCCCTCTACTATGGCTAACATTATCGATCTCTTAGGAGACTATAAGCGAACCGTTGAGAAGAATACCGACATTTCCAGACTTTATATCCTCTATCAGGCAATGCTTATGTTGGGAACAGTCTTAAGTCCGGGAACTATATTTCTGATGGTTGTCGGAGCCATGAATACAGTCATGAATTTTGATTCGAAGTATTCTCTGGCCATTAATATCGTTCCAATTCTTTTGTTTTCAATCGTATGTATGACCGTTAAAAAGAATGACATCATAATTAACTTCGCAATGGTTTTGAGTACTCTATACGCACTCTTAATGTTAGCCGTTTTAGTTGGCACAGCCATTGACATAAAAGACCAAGGTCCACTCACGCCTAACTCGATATTCTTCATGGGAATGATGGCCAGTTTCATTTTGGCCGCTATTATTCATCCACAAGAGTTTGCGTGTGTTTTACCACTTCTTCTTTATATGCTTTTGATTCCAAGTATGTATCTCTTACTCACCATATATTCGGTGACAAATATGCATATCGTCTCGTGGGGTACCCGAGAGGTTAAGTCAACCCTAACAAAAAAAGAGATGGCAGCCCAGGAGGCCGCTGCCAAAGCAGCTGAAGAGGCCAAGAAGAATAAGAAGGATTTGTTTGGATTTCTTAATGCAAAGCATTGCGGATTTGGTTTATTCACGTGTATGTGCTGTTCAAATGGAAAGTCAGATGAAGACTCGGCTCATTTACTTGAAATAAATGGCAAATTGAATCGCGTTAACGATAGTATTGAAAACATTAAAAATAATTTCGATTCAAAGCCTCGAAGTAGTTCTATATATCGGAGAAAGTCTTTGGGAAGTCGTGACCAAAACCTCCACTTATTAAGTGGAGTCACTGAAGAAGAAGAAGAGGAGGACAGTAACTCAGAGAACGATACGGAACCATTGCTAAAACCTTATACGACAGAGCCTTCAATTGATTCGACAACATTCGATCCAAACCTTCCAAAATGGGCGAGAGATCCAACTTTCGTGAGTTTCCCCTTTGAAAGCCTCAGTCCTAAGGAATTGAAGTTTTGGTCGGATTTCATTCCAAAATATTTACTCCCTTTGGATGAGAACCCGTCCGAACAAAAACGTATTTCCGATGATCTCAAAGATCTCCGAAATAAAGCGGTTTTTGCTTTCGGTATAATTAATATCGTATTCATTCTGTTTGTGTTTTTACTACAAATGCACAAGGATGTTTTTGGCATTAGAATTGTATCGGGAATAATTGAATATAACAATACTTATATCCCAGAGGAAGACCGGTATATAAATGAGCCAATATATAGTCATACTGTAATGGATCCCATTGGACTAACCTTGGTTGTTTTCTTTGGTGCAATTCTTATAATTCAAATGATAGGAATGTTTATGCATAGATTCGGTACTTTAGCCCATTTGTTGGCCTTCACTCCAATTGACTTTTTCGATGGCGGAACCCCTAATAAGAACAAAACGAATGAAGACATCAGCAAAAATATAACCCGAATGACCCGTAAAATACAAAAACAAGGCGTCCATGAATTGAGTGATACCGACAACAAAAGTGATCTAAAGAATAGACGTCAGTCTGTGTTCGCAAAACCCCAAACGGCACAACCACTCAATTTACACGAAGCATTCAAAAAAAGACTCGACAGTATTAAACCCGACGACAGTATGTCTTCTATTATCCAAAATTGTCTTTTCTTTGCACTCTTTTAATGAACATTACTTTCAAATGAATATAACATGAGCTTGATTAATAAGTAGATCATAATCAGATCATTTCAAATAATTTCATTCAAATTATATAAATGTTTAATAAAATCTTTTTATTCGTTTAGAAATATTGTCGACATTTCAGGGAAATATCGGACGTAAGAGTATGGGTCAGGTTTTTACAGAGAGGAGAAAGACAATAGACTGGGGAAAACTTCATACCGGAGGAGATATACTGCAAAGACTTAGTTCTTATAATTCTGGTTCGCGATCGCCATCTGTGACGCCATCGGTTTCATCATTTATTCCTCCAAATCCGCGGCCAAAATCAATAACATTCCAAATGGATTCGCCAACACTTATGACTCCTCGGAGGCCATCAAATCTTAGTGTGAATGTCAACAAAACATTGGAATCGCCAGTAATAACAGTAACGCCAACCACTCCCGTTAATACGGGTCCACCCACTGGTCAACACACTGTTGGCTATTATACGCCGTCCCGAATGGCAGACAAAATGAGTGCTAATATTATTCTAAACAGTTTGAATGAAGTGAAACAATCAGAACAAAATCAGAACCAAAGCCCTAATAACTATCAAATAGCCACCACTTCTTCGGCTCCGGATATGATAAGCAATTCTGAGCCACAAAATACACACTCAAACGACTCGGAGTCAAATTCAACGGTCAGTTCAAACATTGATTTCAATTTCGCCGCTTTTGAAGAGTCCGAGTCTTCAAACGAAACGTTTCCGTCGGCAACACTTCATCCGACAACTATTCCAATGGTTAATAGACACGAATCGGACGCTTCACTTAATAAGACGGGTCTTAATGATCAAGGAGAAATATCCACTCGTTTATAAGCATTTCATAAATTAATTCATTACATAATTAGTTAAATATTTGTCAAAAATTTTATTAAAAATAAAAAATAAATGAGTTTTAAATAATTGAAATAAAGTCTGAATAAATGACTCAATAATGAGATCATAAATAAATTGATTGAAAAACCAAAGAATTACATAAAACAAAAACTAATTATCAATAAAATGGAGTTTTTATTAAGCCTTAAGTCATAGATAACTGCTTTAAATAGTCGTCGATTCCATCGGAAATATATTCCTATCATTAAGTGTTAAACTAAAGTTTTCGAAGTAATTATAAGGTGTGAGAAGTGGGGGCGGACTTAAACCGTTCAAAAGAGGACTATTCATAGACATAACCTCAGAACCGGATGGCAGTGATAAAGGTTCGTTGAGTTCGGTCAGTTCTATTTTTGGTTCTAATAATTGACCCAATATTGATGTCTGTGGACTATTGGCCGACATTTCTATTGTCTTTATAAATGAATCCAATGTCATTGAATCCATTTCGGCTTCATTTGAGGTAAAATCAGATTTCATTAAAGGAATAACTTCTTTATTTAGTTTTAAATTCTTTCTATAAGGACAGGTATGCCCATGGATGTGTCTATAAGTGAATACAAAAATGTTAATTTACTGATTACTTTAATAATAGATAAATAGAGGACTGAAATCAATAGAGTTGTGACCAATCGATAAATATATACCTTTTTATAGCCATATGATAACGACTGGTAAAACCGCATTGGGAACCCTTTACCATATATGAACAGAGGTACACCTTTTTTCCATTTTCAATAATTCGACCCCGGTATTTGTTGAGGTTTTCGTTGCGACAGACGCCGAGCACACCATGGGATCCGTAACCATGGAGACCGAATCCACAGGTGTGGTTCTTTTGGTGTTCCCGATACGTGTGAGGGCTTTTGAAGACCTTGTCACAATAGGGTTTCATACATTTAAATTTAATACCGAAATGACCAAGATTTATGTGTTGTGCGATTAAAGTACGGCTTCGCGATCGATGCAGACAAATGGTTCCGTTCTTTTGTCTGTAACGACATTTAAAGGTTTTTTTGCCATCAATTACTTCCATCTCAAAGTATGGCTTTATTTTCTTCAAAGAAGTCAAACCCTTACAACTGAGAAGAATATTAGACTCTTTGTTACTAATATTGATGTGACTCGTATTGCTTTTCTTATTATGGCTTTCATTTTCTTCAAAGTTGTCATTGAATTCCGTTTTAACTTTAATCGATTCTAAAAATATATTAAATCAATAAATAGTTGAACAGAAAAATGATTTACAAATAAATACCGTTTTTGTGTTGATTGAAGGGATTCGTCGGATAATTTGTCAAAAGTATTGCCAAACAGTCTTTGATTGTGTGATAAATAATATTTTTAATCTGTAATTTATCTTGGTGATTGTTGTGACGCTTCGACAAATTCCTAAACTGTTGAGTCATTGTTAAACAATGGGCCACATTCTCAGGAGAGACAAATTCCCCTGCTACTTTAATGCACGAATGAATGTTCTGGACCTGATGTGGAGCGCCCGCCGGAACAAGTATTGCGTCGCCCAAACACTGGGCGATTGCAAATCCCTTAACATTATATTCTTCTTCAAGTCTTTTGCGAAGATTTTCATCCAAATACCAGCTCTGGTCATGAATGGGATCATTATTTGATTCGATTTTTAAATTTCTTTCTTTCGCCACTTTATTGAGAAAAATCCTAATATTATCGGCGTCTTCTGCTTTCCATATATGCCAGAGAGCGCCCACTTTAAGACCGGCTCTGTTTGCTCTGTCCATCATTTGTTGATCACAACCGGCCCTTAAAAGGGAATCATTGGCGCCGTTTAAGTGTGACTCCAGAAGTTCAGTGCCTTTACGGGCGACGCCCACATAAATCATAACATTGACGGCGTCGGACATATCTAAATGCAAATTAGTGGTTCCCTTGTCAGGGTGCATTACTGAACCATAGGCGCAGTACATCTTAGGGCCCAAATCTGGTCGAACGAAGAAATCTGGAAGACGTGACGCCAGGTTTCGATTGCCGTTAAATCGAGTGTATTCTTGGAGTGGGAGGGCGTCCATCAAATTGTCGAACCAAATCGGAAGCTTATCTCTGAACTCGGCGTTTGGGGGCCAGTCCTTCAATTTGAGAATCATTTCTTCTCCGGTGTCGTCATTAACTAATCTTTTTTCTATGTCTTCAAATCCATCCCAAAAGTTATTCATCGGTTGTTTGGGAAGAATATTTCCATTCATGCAATCAACTAAACGACTCGTCTGACGACCAAAATTCATATTAAAAGAGTTGGGGGTCCAGAGCTTCGGATCCAAAGATTCGTTTACTTTTTCAATGATTACAGGCTTTAAATGAAACAAAAATTAAAGGGTTTTCACAAATAAAAGAAAAACTTACATGTCCTTTTAGCCAGTTCATTTGAAATAATTTCAAATTAGAGACACATTTGGGATCCTTAAGAATAAGGAGTCTGTTATCGCAGAGCCACTCTCGCGGCACTTCTGGATATCGGGATCTGATATCGAGAGTTGAGGCCTCAATTCTCATATCGACATTAATTTCTGGGAGTAATTGATCGCAACAGAGACCCAATATCTTCATATCGTTTCTGATGGTGTGATACAACATATTAACTGATCCGAAGACCGCTTGAGTTATAAAAATAGCCAAATGAAAGCCATTGATGTCATGCATTTGTTTATCTGTGCATAAAATCCAACCGAAGTCGTCATAATTCTTACGATTGGAGTGAGTCTGAACTGAGGGTTGACTCTGTCTTTGGTTAAAACAGTCGACACAAACAGCAAAACCGCACTTAAAACAAACGTAATGTGTATTAAAAATAGTTGTCTCACAGACATCACACAATTCACGGATCCCTTTCACGGGTTTCTTCCACGTGACCGACACATAACGGTTGGCAATACTCCGCTCCGAACCATAGATTTTACAGAACTGTTGTCCGACAAAAATTAATAAATAAATGGCTGTCTTAAAGTCTAAGTCCGATTGTTTAGGAAGTGATGGCAGCCATATCTTAGAGTCTTCTGGAGTGGCATTTCGTTCCTCTGCCAGCGCTAAGACAGACAATTTGTTACCACTTTTTTGTAGTGTCCGGTACTGATAGAAACGACAGGTCTGACTCTTACTCTTCTTGTCTTCATAGCAGTCGAGACACTTATTCAGATCTGAAGAGTCAAAGTCTTTTAATAATCGATTGCAATCCCTGTCCTGAACGAAGGGAACGCCATCTTTAATAGGATTGTATTTCTTGTTCACAAAATCAAGAAATGGTTCCGATTTCGTCAAATTTTTAACGATTATTGGCTTCTTTTGATTCCTCTTATTTTTAACACTTATTCCTCGCAATTTATTAACTCTTTTTTTGGCCATTATTTGTGTCCCACTTTTCTTCCTTTTATATCTGTGAAGACCTGTGGCTGGCGTTGAGTTATCACTTGTATTGGTAGTGGAAAGTGAAGTGACCTCTTCTTCGGGCTCTTTCTTTATGAACTGTTGAAATGAATTGAGAAATCCTGAAGTATTCCTGAAGAGGGCCGACACCTTTACCTTCATTTTTGGACAATTTTTCTTTATATATCCATTCGTGTGTTCATTAGTTTTGTGTTTCACTTCTTTTTCAAGAGTTTGTTCACATAATTTAATGTCTTCAATGTTATTAATGTCTTCCTCTGCAGTTAAACTCATTGCAAATGAAATATAAATTCAATTTATTTGTGTTTTTGAGCGTCAGTTCAACGTTTTCATAGCAACCAAATATTGCACTCAATGTCAGTCACGTATACCAAAAGTGGCGCACATTTTAAAATTAAGAACTTTTTACATAATTCAAGTGATGAAAAAGTTTATAATGTTTTTAAATATTTAAAAATATGCAAGAACATACAGTAATTACAAAAATCAGAATTTCAGTGAATTTACTCTATAATTCTTATATTTGAGCATGATCACAATTATTTTAAACTTTTCAAATAATGATATCTATTGACAAATTGTTTTGTTGTTAAACTTTATTCCAATTAATTCCTAACAATAAAATGGGTGTAAACTGTATTCCTAATACAAAAATCTTTAATAATTTTGTGCGCAATTATTGTTATTTTCGTTAACATTTTGGGTTAAATAAATAATATTAAAATTAATTTCTTATATTTCAATAATTTTATCAATAAATTCAGGCAAACGTTTCCTTAGATTTTAAATTAGACTCAAAAACTGAAATAATATTTTCATATAATATTTTATTATTTAACTCTATTTTCAACAATTGATCCAACTTTGAAGCACTTTCTGTCATAAACTCTTCTAATTTAACTAATCTATAATTAATGAGACTTTTGAACTCATGTTGTGCTCTGAGAGTTGACTGTGCCGTTGACTCTACAATATTAATCTTATGGTTTATGTGCTTAACTCTGGCCAACATTTCTATATGTCCAGCGCTGTACTGTTCCAACACATCCTTCACATCATAGGGTTTGAGCGCCTCTTCGAAGTGGTGTCGACACACAAAGTATTTAGTCTTAAGTATAAACTTAAGGCAATTCATTTGAGTTGTCCTCAAAGATTTCTGACCACTAATTGTCTCAGAATTAGAAATTAAATAATGATATCTCCATATGCTCTGGATCAATTTTGCTCTGAAACCATATAATAAGATTATAATATAAACAATTCATTAGATATGAATATTAAACTGACGCTGGGATTAGTCTTTTACATTTCTGTCTCTTCTTTTGCTGTCCCTCCACCTTAAGATTATCATGATCAATTAGTAATTAATTTATTAATAAAAGAAAAACTTTCATACTTTAAGGGCTAAACCGGTTCCCAAAATACCGGCCGGAAGTGCGAAAATGGATACTCCGAAGATAATAGCGATTGCGGCCAATACTTTACCCGCAGTTGTGTTCGGATATATATCTCCGTAGCCTTAAGTTAAATGTTTAACAATTTATTAGAATTCAATCACTTTTTAAGAAAATATTAAAATATGAAAAAATATCTATAATTTGTATTTAATAAAGAAAATTACCGACTGTTGTTAGAGTTATTACTCCCCACCATAGACTTTGACCAAGATTATTAAAGTCAGGGTTAGAACCATTTTCCGCAAAATATATTAGAAATGAAATTAAAGTGAGCGCCAGAAATGATGTATACATTGCTATTGAATTATATTAAAATTAATGAAATCAAGAATTGGTTTTTGAATTTGAAAATAATAAACTTTATATACTTATGTAAAGATGTTCTCTTTGATCCCAAATGACAGAAGCCATTACCCTCCAGGGCCTAAACCTGTGCTCGAGTCGTATCATTTTGAATGTTTGAAAAAATCTGATCCATTGAAGAGAGGGATCCAAAAGGTTATTGTTATGAGAACTGAATGCCACGATTATAATCGAGGTTATTATTACAACTATATCAATCACACGGAATGGACTTAAGAAGAACCGCACTTTTCCTCTGAGGCCCCGATATTGAGACATACACTCAGAGGCCCACAAAAGGAGAATGAATTCAATTGATATAATCGACAGAAAGAATACATCAAAAGAGAAGAGAATTTCATTCAAAACAACGGATATATCTTTAGTAAAGAAAAAGTATAAAATTCTCATTAAATGAAGTTTTAATTTGAATAATTGCAAGATTCAAGTTATCATTCAAGTTTATCATTAAATGAATTATATTTTTGTTTATTAAATATTACTCATTCTTTTAAAGAAGATGAATAAGCATGGACAAAGAACTTAAAACTTGCAAATAAAGTTAATAATATGAATAATAACCTTGGAAAGTGGACAGAATTGTCATAATCATACAAAACAGTATTAGAATCGATACAAATATATGATATATCCGTCCATAAATGTTTGTCGGCTTTTGTAGGAAACTGTAGATCCCAGTTCTTTGTCGATAGTATTTAATCGAATGATGAGATGACACAAACTTTTGATTTTTCTTATTAACGATTAAACCCTTTCTTCTCAAATGAATATAATTGTCAAAAGTTTGAGACAAAGACTGTAAATATGAGCTCTTTTTCTCTTCTTTGATAACATTTTGTTCAGAAATTTCAATACCATTAATATTTGAATAATCCAAACGATATTTTTCCATCTTGTTTATATTATTTGAACCATAAAAGTATCATACAATTTTTTCTTCACTTTTAGGTTAACCCTGTTTATAAATTTAACAATACTAATAGTTTATTCTTTTATATACAACTTTTTTTGACAAAATTCTATATAAAAAAATTAAATGATTTCTATATTCTATTAAAACATAATTCTCTCAAAAATAGTGGAAATTCAGTACAAATAAGCAATAATTATAATATCCATTAAGTTTTGAATTTTAATTTCATATAAAAAAGTGAATAAAATAATTGATTCAATAAAAAAAATAAATACATATTTTCCAAAAAATTGTCGATTCATTTAATACACTTTTCTATAAACAATTATAAATGGTTTGTATTCAAGTTTATCAATGAATTGATCCCAACTTTAGTTACAAATAAAATGAATTTTTAAAATTCTTAAAATAAATTTTCGTTAATAAAAGTGAAAAAAATAGGATTTTCAACAAATAAATAAAATACTATTAAGTTATTAATAATTTTATTTATTAACTAATAGTAATTATTTTCAAATATTTCCTTAAAAGGAGTACTCATTAAAAATTGAAATTTCTTTAAAAGTAAACAAATTGTGAACAAATATTGTCACAAAACATACCTCGAGATATTCACAGGACTTGTCATATGATTATTTGATTAATTGATAAATAATTAATCAATAAAAATGTCTAAAACTATAAAAAGCAGTTTGTCTTTTCACAAGAATAGTTTATTACTAAATGTTATGGCAATAATTTTTCATAGAAACATTTCTAATGTTATTTGTATTACAAATTGTAATTTACAATCTATGAATAGGTTTAATAGATTCTCAACTTTTCATTCATATCTTAAAACTAATTAAATTCAAATTCAATGATAAGCGCTAATTAAAAGCTGATATAAAATAAGTTTATTATGTTTACTATAACTATATTTATTGTTATTTATAGCAGTTTTACAAAATATAAGTTAATATTATTTAAATTAATACTAATAATGGATTTAATATCACTTATATAAATAGGGGATGAAAAGTGAATTTTGCTTCACTCGACTGGAGGTCGACTCACATAAATGTTGAAAAGTACACACACTTTGAGTTTCCTTTTGATAAAAAAATGAGTAAATTTTAAATTCCTTTGGGTTTTATCGGATAAAATGTTTATTGAATTAATGTATTTTTATTACAAAATAAGATTTAATTCTTTATATGATTTTATGTTTATTCACAATAAAAGCAATAGATTTTACAATCATTGAAAAAAATAGCTTAAATTTAGCTAGCTTAAAATTAAAATCCTAGTATATAAACATTAAGCATGTTTCATTTTATAATATTTTTTATTTGGATGTGTTTTTAAATAAAATTATATTATTGTTTAAAAAGTGATTAAAAATGTTTTTATTGAATGAGTTATTTATCAATTGAGTCGAAATCATTCAAAACAATCACTTCTTTAACCTCTTGTTTGCCATTAATTTTCGAAACCTTTTTCGTTCTGAAAATCAGTAATAATTAAATTAAATTTACTAGAAATGCCACAAATTAGTCAATACTTAGCCCATGATAAATATTTCTGATCCCTTCCAAAGAGATTTCCCTCAGCAATAGTTTGCGGTAAATTTTCATTAAGTGTTTCGGGTAATAAAGTGCTAATAAAGCCGATAATGATTGATATCAAACCCATTACTGTTAGAGGAATCCAAACGTGTGTTACCTTTTAATCAAAATTTAATTAAAATTAAATATAATTAAGTTTATTATTACCGTAAAAGTGAGGTAAGGCATTGCTATTCCTATTAAAGAAGAGGCCATTGAGCCCACACCCAATCCTTGATTCCTAATAGGAGTAGGGTACATTTCTGCCCCTTGTTGATATACAACCATAAAAGAAATGGTTCCACAAAATTTTCCCAAAAGAGTCATAGCATTTGTCAGATACCAAACTGAGTTTGGTATTAGTGCAGGGATGCAAAGGGCGACTCCGCACAGAATGGCTGATAACGAATATGAAAGTCGACGACCGAAACGGGTTTCAATGAGATACCATCCAAGAATATACCCTGGTAATTCAATAATGGCCAACAAAAACGAATTTAGAAATTGATTTCCAGAAAAATTATATAAATTTAGATGAATTCCATAATAGACGGCCGCACAAGACATCCAATTAAGGGTTATTATTAAAATGTTATTGCGTAAACCAGGGTTCTTAATAAATACCCACACAGCATTATTAACCTGTTCACTTTCATTGCCATCTATTTTTTTGCCTACTCGTCTTAATTTATTCTCTAAATCTAATGGTTCAGGTTTTCCATTGACCCTGGCTATCTCATTTAATAGTTGGATCACTTCCCGATACTTTTTATTAATTAATAGCCAACGCGGAGACTCTGGAAGTAAACTAAAGGCAAACAATTATTTATATTCATTTTTATCATTAATTTGAATATAATTATAATTACGTCCAAAAGAAGAAGAAAGTGATAATTGTTGCAGAGGTTACTATATGTAGAGTAACCCAATGACGGGTTATAAATGCTACAAATGAAAGAGTAGCCAGGCCAAACACCCACGAAATACAAGCTATTCCATTAATCCAAGTTCTCGCCTGAGGGCCAACCATTTCTAATACTGAAGTGATTTTGAGTTAGTATTCTATTGATTGTCTTTAAACTAACTGATAATGAAAGGCAACTGATAGAATGAGGGTAATATAAGTCCATTAATTGTCCGAAACACTATAAAACTGGTCAAATCTCTGAATATTGTGGGCGAAAGTGAAGATATAATGAAAGTAAGTATTGATAACCGAAATGTTAACTTTCGTCCAATTCTTTGATCAAAAGATATTCATTTAATTAGAATTAAAACAAAAGACAAATATAAAACTTATCTGAAAGCCATCCAAATATTGGTGTCCCAACTATTGTTCCAAAACTTCCGGTCGCGAGAATTAACGATATATAATGACTTCGATCACATACGAGTTTAAGCTATTTTCCGATCAATTATATAATAATATCTCATTTCTTATCAAAAGAAAACAATTAAATATATAATTGTTGAGAGAGGGGGAGAGAGAGGGAGAGGGAGAGAGGGAGGGAGAGAGAGAGATTCAAATAAAATGATAACTAACTGCTGTGACTGCCGTCTCGTCATAATTTGTGTCATCAAAAATCCATTCGTTATCACAGGGTTTGACCGACAGTTCGGAAGTGATATTAAGATCTGATTTATATGTAGTAATATTTCCAACTTTTGCTAAATAGTTATAATCGATGTCAAACATATTACAGGAATCGTATTTTGTTACTCCATTTTCAGTAATTAAAGGACTAATCAGTTGTTTTTGAATTTCAAAAGAATAGTTTAATAATTGATTTACTTTACAAAAATGAGTCGGAGATGAGACCTAAAATAAGAGAACATTTCCTCATCTAATAGACTAATACTCAGATTTCAATAATTTTCATACAAACCAGAAAAATAGTTGTCATACAATAAAGGGGTACTAAAAAAGCGGCCACAATCACATAACACACCAAAAGTCGTTTTTGGTAGAAACCAAAGTCTCCGATTTCTTCTAAAATATCCTCGAAATCCATGACTAGGATTTACGTATAATATCTTCAAAATATCTCTTCTGAGCGTTGAGTGAACACAAAAATATGTAGACAAGAATCGGAGGAACAGAAAATCACTTTAACATCCACTTATAAAATGATTAACCTTGATCAAAATATGCCTTCACATTGGAATTGTAGACAAAATTGATGGCCAACTATTCAATTAAATAAATTATTCAATTGATTTCATGCGGAACACACTATTCATTAAATTTAAATCAATTATTCACTTAAAAAATAACTAATTTATTAAATCAAATATTTTGAACAGAAATATATCATTACTTAGAATTTGAATTCAGAGATCAAAAGAATCGCTTCAAATGTTTATGTCTAAAGTCATCAGATTTGTAGCCAATATTGCAATTAATGATTAGTTATTAATCACTAATCAGTTAATAAACAATTTTTAATTGACAACAAATTGATAACTATTTGCACCAAAAAAGTCTAATTATTTAGAAATTCAATTTCGTTTAATTTCCGTTTTTTTTAAATATAAATAAAAGAGTTGTAATACAATTGCGTTAATCAAAGAATATTCTCATTTAATATAAAACAGTTCTCTTTATTTAACACTTTTTTAGTTTAAACATTAAAAAAACTTTAGATCAGAGTTAGAACAGAATAAATAGGAATTTTTCTGAGAATAACCAGTAATATCTATTCTATATTTCCTGGTTACATTTACCAAGTTAATAAAGTATTTAAACAGACTTTATTCTTTCATATTTAATCAGACAAATTATTAAAAAAATGATCAAGGGAAAATTTTTACATTATTTGTTAAACTAAAAATTGTCCTTGCTTAAAAAATGAGTAAATTAAGAGTTAAATTATGATATAATAAATGACCTCCACTTAATAAAAGTACTGTGTTTTGAATGATGTTTGGGCCAACTCTGGTATAACTGATACTATTATGAGATTACTTTATGCAATAAACACGATTTGTTATATTTTATGTGCGATAATGAATGATAAACATCACTACACATCACTTATTGATGATATAAATCGTAAATTTATCTAAATTGAAATGTGTCGACACATGTCCTAAATGTATACAAATGATAGAGAGATGTATTAGACATCAGAGTATTTGAATTTTAAATTTTAGTACTTTTAATGGAAAAATGAAATTGTTTTAATAGATATTGAAAATAGTTTTTATTATAGGAATAAATAAGAAGAGCATTAAAATTGATGTAAAATATAAAATCTTAAATTAATAATAATTATTATTACAACAATTTTAATAAAAGAAATAAAGTTTTTGCAAATTTGAATTTTATAAATAATTTAAATGAACTAGTTCAAAACAATTTTTATAACAATACATTCAATTCTTATTTTGTTTTAGAAAATTTTAAACATTTATTAAAATTTGGGAAAATCTGTGGAATCGTTTGGAATTTGGGGAACAGATAA
>JAQFZM010001323.1:0-19264 GCA_034695785.1 Galumna obvia | reverse complement strand
CTTGTTTAGATTCCGACCCTAACAGTATAAAGCAAAACATACATTCATTTCGAGATTGCGCAAACTTATCCTAAACACTAGTTTTCTTTAAGTTACATCTTAAAAATTGATGAATTTATAAAATTTTCTTATGATACTATCCCTAGGGCTAAACACGTTTTGTATTAAATGCTTATATTTTAATCAAAATTAAAATAAAGTATTTTAACTTTTATGTTATGTCAACTATACATTGGACAGCATGTATATAGTGTGTTGTCCACAGAGTATATTCAAAATTTATTTAAGTTATGATTATATTTTAGTTTAAAAATTACAGTTTACAAAAATTGTACTTTTATTAATTTTATGCTATTCAATAAAAACAGATGTATTATTTTTGTTATTTAATTTTTTATTTAAGTTAAATTTTTAAGTAATTAATCTTGGTAACTATTTTTTTGATAACTTTAAAAAGTAGTTTACTCAACAAAATTTCTACTAGTTTAAATTCATTTAAAACATTGTCATATTATTCTGGTTTAATAAGAATGAAGGAAAATGAATTTAGCATGATTAAATTTATATTTAATTATAAGTTAAGAAATATTGGAAATATACTTTAGTACGGGTACTTTTTCGTAATTAAAAAGTGATTCAAATACATTAAATTTTATAAAAGTCAATATTCAGAGCACTGAGTAATATATTTGAAAGTTTAATTAAAATTAATTCAAAATCAATACAGTACTCGATCGATAATTTTAAGTATCAATAATTTAAAGTAACAGTTAATTTTAATCAAACTCAAAACCTAAAACCAATTCCCTTAGATGAAATTTTAATAACCTAACTAAAATTTAAACAAACAATAATTTTTACAACCCGTTAAATTTAACTCAATATGAAAACCAAGCCTAATAAAAATGCTCATAAATGTTATACCAATAATTTTACCTAAAAAATTATTTAGATAATAAAAGATTTGATAAATTGAATATTGTAATATTTACGTTTTTATGCAATTTGTTATGTTATATATTATTTTACATAAAATTTAAAGCTTTTTACTAATTTTTCTCATAATTTCTACTTTTTTGGACGAGGTTACTGAATCAATCAATCAATCAATCAATTTCATTTGTGTCTCTTATACCTTATTGATGTCGAGACATTAGGCCGGCAAACAGACTGTACCCGCTTATAAGCAACCTCGGGCAGCCCTAAAAGACTCTTAACTGACTAAGAAGTTTACTGAAATTTTGGTCTATTTTTCTCAAATATTCTAAGGTAGATACCTGACTTTCGACGAAGGGGCAATTAGTATTTTCCCAAATTTACTGCTATAGGGGGTATTTTAAAACATCCTCCTCCTCAATTGACCATGTTTGAATTAGCTAATTAAACTAAAGAAACATTAAGAATTTAATGAAATAATTGTTAATATTTAAAATGGAATTAATATTAATTCTTAAATAATTAATTATTTGTTATAAAATTTAGTTAAAATCTTATATATCATAAACAAAAAAACATATCTGATTTATTAATATATAATTATAAAAAATAAAATGATATAAATTACTTATAAAACCATATAAACTATTATTTAAATGGAATATCTTTATTTCTCCAAGTAAATTTAATTAACCTATAATTTTAACCAAATGATCAAAACCAAACTTGTTAATCAAAATTAACGATTGAGTTATGTATATTAAAATTTTTAAATCATTATTAAAATTGTAAATTAAAATTTACTTATTTGAGAGTGTTTGAGAGTGAAATAAAATGTCAATTGTTTTACTTGCATAATAAATAATTTTCCGAAATCTATTTAATGTGTAATTTCTATTTTATTTTAAAAATTACAGTTCCTTTCATTTAAATTAATTTTATATAAATTATTCTCTCTATTATAATCTAAGCTAATTTTTAAACTAAATATGTAAATATTCCATACAAACTACTTAGATCAGATAGGTGGCACACTAATGTTTAGAATCTAAACGAATAAATATAAAGTCATATTATAGAAATCATTTGTTAGATGCTTGGTCAATTCGATTTAAATTTATATGCTTATTTTGAATCAAGCTTGGTAAATTTAACTATTAATAAATAAATACTTTGTTTGGTTTTGCAATAGAAAGGATAATTTTTGAACTAATTAATTTTTATATAACTTTATCTTTCAAACAAGTAAACTAAATCACTCACCCAATTCATCTCACTCATTTTATTTCTCTTTGTTACTAAATTAATAAATTAAATTTTGAAAATAGTAAATAAGATTACTTTAGTACAATATTAAAATAGAAATAACAAATTTGATATTATGTAAATACTACCTTGATCTTCTTTGTGTGATATCCTTATTTAAGATTAAAATTTATTTTATATAATATTAGTTAATAAAAGTAATTTACTTTAAAGGAATTCCAGGAAATATCTTGCCAAATTTAAAAGTAAATGAGAGAGAAAGATGGAGAGAAAGAGGGAGAGAGGGGGAAGGAAAGAGAGAATTAAAATGAAAAATGATGAGAGAAAGACTAATAAAATTATTGGATAAAAACTGTAATTTTAAAAATAAAATAGATATAATGCTATAAATGGATTTTGAGATTTTAATCTATTTTTAGATATAGCCCAAAACAAATTTTTGATTATCAAATAAAACACATATTAAATATATCATAGGTAATTTTTTTATTTTCCAATTAAATTAATTTAAATCCCATTTTTAATAATAATTAAATTAAATATATTGAAATATATTTAATCATCAAATGTTGGCCTTAAATGTATTAGTTTATAATAGACTCGATAGTTTGAAAATTAATTATTAGGTTTTAATTGAATCTAGCACAAATTTCTTTCTTTTTATAAAAGGTTAAAAGAATAAAAAAATTGAAGAGTATTTATTGAAGAAAAGTCAGAAAAGGGTTGATCCGTTTCCAAACGATCCCAGCCAAGACTGTATTATTCAAACGTGTTTAAATAATTACATATTATCGTAGAAGTGTATAGTTTACATATTACTACGTGTCATTAAAATCGGTTAAGGCCAAATACCTCTATTGAGTTAAATATGAATAATTTCTAATAGTTTAAAATTATAAAAACCTAAAACACCTCACATGAGGTTTTCTAGCTTAATGATTAGAGTATATCATATTGAACAACTTTGTTTCTTAAGGTTTTTTGATCAAATTTAAAATAAACCTTCAAGTAGACATCAATTATATTTGAAAATTAAACATAAAATTATTATATTCTCTTTTAGAGACTTTGTCACAAGTTTAGTATATGGCCCGCGCCCTAAGGGGGTGTTTCCTATATCTTTGGAAAGCTTATAAGGAGAGGAGTTTATTTTTTCAATATGAAGTGTCTGTAGCTAAAGGTTTAAAAGTTAGGAAATATGGCTCTTTATAGTTTGAAATATATGAAGATAAAGGCATAACTCAAAATTTGGTTAGTTTAATTTAGTTAAGACTGTTGAAATATTTTTATTGAGTTATGAGTAATGAGTATAACTTATGACCTATTTCTTATATATTTTAATGTATAAAAGGGCATATTTTCTAACTTTCAAATCTTTAACTAGAGACATTTCATATTGATTATATAAACTCCCCTCCTCCTGAGCTTTCCAACAATATACGACACGCATCTCTAGGTCGCCGGCCATATACTAAACCGGTGCGGAGTCTTTATATTAGATTTTATTAAAAGGTATCTGGAAAAAATTTGTTCAAAATTAAGTTTTCTATCCATCAAACACATTAAATCTCATTTAAAATATGTTTTAAATTTTTACAACGTTTCTCAGTTATAGCAAGTGTCACCGCAAACTGTTAGGCTAAAAATAAACCAAACGGCACCGCAAATGTACGAAACATTAAAAGGTTTACACTATATATTAATCGAGACAAACCGTAAATAATATAATAAAATTTAAGAGTATTAAAATAAAATCTGACATTAATTAACCCTCAAATTTTGCTTCGGTTTGGCGGCCAAACGGTAAATAATCAATGCTTTAATACTGCTCATTAAATTTATTATTCATCGAAACGAACAAGTTAATAATTTACCACTTTTCTGTCCTACAAATATTTCTTGGAATTTTGAAATAGGAAGTACGGTGTATGTCATATTCATATTTGCCGTTTGGTATATTTGCAGTGCCTTTAGTTTATTTGAGGGCTAGAAGTTTGGCGGTTTGTTCATTTGCGGTCGCATTTGCTACAATAGTTAAACGTTGTATAATGTTAATCTATGAGAAATTCTTCATATTTTATTTATTAGAAGTTAAATATTAAAAGTACAAATTTTAATTTAGACTTTAAAACAAGAATAGGTTACCCCTTAATAATTTATTGCCAAAATTTATTTAATGAATTATAACTTTTTTATTTTTAAAATTTCAATCTTTCAATATTAACAATTTATGTATATTTATATCAATTTTTCACTCTCATTATCTTTCTTTCTTTTTCTATTTTTATAAATTTCACATTTTCCAATTTATTATTTATAAAATAATCTACAAACATTTGTTTATAACTATATATGATTAAATTCCAAACTATGCTTAAAAGAAGTTATCTTGATTAGATTTAATAAAACTTCTTCAAAATTAGTCAAGACGAAAATTATTTATATAGGAAAACAATTTTAACATATTTGTGTTATATAAGTCAAAATTTGAGTCACATATTTTAAACTAGAAAGAACGATACGGCTTTAGAAGCCTACGCTGGGCTATTTCATCATGGGCCTCAGATCAAAAGTTACTCTATTTTACTCGATTCTGCAATAATTTAGAAGATTTTTGGTGTTCTCGGTTTTTAAAATATTGAGAGGGGGAGCGGCCAAGGGGGGTCAAAGTTAAAAATTTTGGAAATTTTATTTAAAAAAACCTTAATAGATAAAAATTTAATTTAAATTTTCAAAAATTATTATAAAATTTGCTTAATAAATTGTAAAAAGAACGAATCTTTAACTCAATGTTATCATATAGAAATTGCATATGTTTATCACATATAATTAAATTTAAACATGATCCGATAAATAAATAATTAATTTTTTTAAACCAAATTAAAGAACAATTTAAACAACATTAAAGGGGAAAAAATAAATAGGGTGTTATTCCTACTTTTTGAAATATTTTATTTTTTAAAATGTAAGGTTTTTCAGTTTAAATCTTGATTTTGTAACGTTTGTTTTGAAGAAGTTAATGTTTAAATTTGATTTTTGAAACATTTTAGTTGTAATGAAATGTCTGTCATAATATGAAAACATGAAAACATAAAAGTTTTCAAAAACAACGTTAAAATATCAAGATTTATACTGAAAAACTTTACATTAAAAAAATTATATATTTCAAAAAGTAGAAAAAACGCCCTATTTATTTTTTCCTATTTAATGTTGTTTAAATTGCTTTTAAAATTATTTTAAAAAAATTAATAATTTATTAATCGGATCATGTATAAAATTAATTAAATATGATAAGCATATGCAATTTCTACATGATAACATTGAGTTAGAGTTTCGTTCTTTATACCACTTATTAAGTATATTTTATTATAATTTTTGGAACTAAAATTAAATTTTTATCTATTAAGGTTTTTTTAAAAAAAAATTTCAAAATTTTCAACTTTGATCCCCCTTGTCCGCTCCCCCTTCTCAATATTTTGAAAATCCGAGAACACCAAAAATCTTCTAAATTATTGCAGAATCGAGTAAAATAGAGTAACTTTTGATCTGGGGCCCATGATGAAATAGCCCAGCGTAGGCTTCTTAAGCCGTATCGTTCTTTTAAACCCTATTTTATATACTATCGACTATAAATACATTTTTCACCCTTTACATTTACTTTATCAGCCTTAATTACACAATATAAATTTAAATAATTTTTATGTGAAAATATACTTGGAATATGTATCTATAATCCTAAGACTATTCACAGTTTTAAACCATTGTATTAGAGTTTAAAATAATATATTATTTATGATACTAATTTCGGTCATTACATTATTCTATCCCTTATATTTAAAAAATATCAATTGTAAAAGAAATCCAAAGGAAAAACTTTTTCTATAATTGTATTAAATTATTTAATAATTTACCAAAAAATATTTTAAATATAAATAATTTTAAGAATTTTTACTGAAGTGATATAACTTTTTAAACAATTGTAATTTTCAAGACATGTTCTTAAGTTAAGTTTTTTTATTATTATTATGAATGACTTATACCAGGATTTCTGTTAATAAATTGACAATTTAGTGGATAATCCAATTAATTTTTAAAACATTTTTTCAGTTTAAATACTTCATTATTAAAATATTTCTTATAATTTTTTAACTTAATTTTTTTCCCTAATTATTTATAAATATATTTCAATAACTTTTAAAAATCTTGTCTAGGTATTTAATTTTTTTTCATATAAATTGAATTCATTTATTGTTTATAAAATGTCTAATCAATAACAACCCAAAATGGGATATATTTATGAATATACTAGCCTTCCAAGGAAAAATTTCAAAATGGACAAACTGAATAAAATTGAAAATGTCCTGAAATTAATGTAACACATCAGAAAAAAAATTAAATAAATTTGGGTTTAAAATCTTTCAATTCTTAATAAATTTATATAAGTTAGATTTTATTTACCATAATTCCACTTTAAGTATATAAAATAGCATTTAATTTAAAAAAAATGGTACATCCGTTATGTTGCCAATTAATTAATTTTATATTTAAGGAATAAATAATTAATTTACAATTTTAAATTATAGATAATTATAGATAATATTTAAGGATAAAATTGTCTTACCTTTATATTTTATTTACTCAATTTGTGATTATTATCAATTTATATCAACTAATTTGTGACTTTTTGAATAACATTATGAAAATTTAGATCATATTTAAAACAATATATTTGATGTTTATTGAATAGATCACTTTATGATCAACCACTTTGTTGCTAAACACTTTTTGAACAAAGCTAAGATCAACCCTACAAAGCGTCCCAAATATGTTCGAAAATCATATTATAAAGCAAAATTTTCCAAATTTTAATGATGTTTGAGACGCTTTGTAGGGTTGATCTCAGCTTTGATCAAAAAGTGTTAAGCAACAAAGTTGTTGAACATAAAGTGGTCTATTCAATAAGCATCAAAAATTTTGTTTTAATTGTGATCAAAATTTTCATAATGTTATTCAATGGGAAATTCATGATATTCAAAGTATTATAAGTTTTATGTTTTTTATCCGTTTTAATAAATTTGGTGGCAAATTAAAATATGACTCTTCTCCTACCAAAAACGTGAATAAAATCAAAAATAAAAACAAAGAAACATAATTAATTTTGAACCTTTAAAAACCATGTAAAATATATTGGTTTTGATTGAGTGACATATTATAAATATATAACACATAAAACCGCATTATATACTTAATAATATGCAATTTATTTGATTTGAATATATTTTGTAGTTTTTTCATAATTAAAGTTTCAAATACCATACATACATATGCCGGACCCTGTATTAATTAATATATTTGGGGGATCAAAAATTTCGCATCGTAAACAAATCGCTATCAAAATTTAACGGCTAAATGTATTTAATTGAAGTAAATAGTGCTATCATCATCCACTTACGTGTGGTCTAATAAGATATAAAGATTTTATTAAAAGTCACATGATCATAAAAAATTCGGAACATTTGCAAAGTACTATGCCACAAGTCACACATGAGTAAATTCATCTAATATATTGCATGTTTATAATAGTGAATAGAGATGATGTTTAATATGACACCAAATTTATTGAAATCGGTTAAAAAGCAAAAATGTTCTAACAATTGGAATATCATAAAGTTTCCATAGGTTAACAATATGAAATTTTAGATTTACATGTATATGGAATCTTTAATGTTTATTGAGTGAAGAACATTATTTTAAGCAATTTTGTTGATTGACAAATTTTGATCAAAGCTAAGATTAAGCCACCATAGAGTTTAAAAATTTCATAAATATTGCATTTATAAATGAGTTTTAACAAAATCTAGTCTTTTATGAAGTTTAATCTTAGTTTTTATCAAATTATGACAAGCAACAAAGTTGCTTAAAATAATGTCCTTCACTTAATAAAAATAGAAAATTTCATATACAAGTAAATCTAAAATTTCATAATGTTAACCTATGGAAACTTTATGATATTCCAATGGTTAGAACTTTTTTGACTTATAACCGATTTAAATATATTTGGTGTCATATTAAACAACTACTCTTTCACTATTATAAACATTCAATATATTAGATATAACTATACAGGTGTGAACTGTAGCATAGTACTTTGCAAATAGTCCGAATATTTTATGATCACGTGTTTTTAATAAAATCTTTATACCTTGTTAAATCACTCGTAAGTGGATGATGATAGCACTATTAACTTCAATTGAATACATTTAGCCGTTAAAATTTCATAGCGTTTTGTTTACAATGCGAACTTTTTAATCGGCCTAATATTACCCTAAAAATACCCCCCTTAGACGAGAAATAGAGGACCCCCCGCCTAAAGTAAGAGAGGAAAAAGAGAAAAAAATGCATAAAATTAGGCCAAAAAAATCAAAAGAAGGCAGAAATTTTGAAGTAAGTTAAAGGAAAACCTCAATAAATGCATAAACTGGTCGAAAATCATGCTTTACGCTCAGAATATGGTCCTCTAAAATTTTGAAAATTTTATAAAATTGTCTTTTTTTCAAAATTTTTTAGTTTTTCACTACATTTACGTTGTAAAGTGTAGTATATGTAATCGTTTTGCACCCACCCGCCCGCCCACCATCAGATAGGCCCAACCATCCACTCTACATGCCCACCCACTCATTAAAAAGGACCAACCATCCACTCTACAGGCTTACTCACCCCTTATACAGGCTCATCCACCCATTCTACTGGTCAACCTACCCTTTTAACAGGCCTAACCATCCACTCTATAGGCATCACAATCATTAAACAGGCCCAATCATCTATTCTAAAGACCTTAAAACTCAATATTTAAGCACCCAAAACCATTAAAAGATATCATTGGTCTCATATAAGAAGTACTAATCCTTTCATGTAAACATGAGATGTGAGGCGGAGTTCTAACTTTGGTAACAAAATTAAACGTCTCCTTTTTCTTATAAGATTAAGGAAATCATAAGATCTTTATTTATTTATTTTGGTTTTCAATTAATGTCTCAAATTATTTGAATTTATAATTAAATAATTTACAACAATTTTGAAAATTTTTAAAAATGAGTGAAAACAATACTAATTTGTGCAATTCAGTGTATAAAAAACATTTAAATCGAGGTTCTCCATTAGGGTCCCAAGTTCAAGAATTACTTTTAAATATTTTCGATTATATGATTGAACACCAAGATAAATTTGGTGATAATAAAATTCAAATTTACACTGAAATGGCAACAATGACTAAAATTGGAAGTCGATATATTCAGAATTTGTGCAATAAAGGAAGGGATGGAATTCAAAGGTAAGCATGGTATTTTTTTAATAGTTAAAATTTTATTAAAAATATTCTTATTATTTAAAAATTCTCAAAAATTATATAATTTTTTTGAAAAATAGATCATTTTTAGCTAAAATCGGGAGTAAAAAGACAATTTTCCTATTTTCGGGGTTTTTTATAAAATATCTTAAAAAAGTTTATAAAATTGATTAAAGCTATTTACTTGCTAATTTTATTTAAATTTAGCCCATGCAAAAAAAAAGAATAAACCTGAAAAATACCCAGCTACACCTTTGGATGCACAAATTATTGTAGATCAATTAAATAACTTTCATAAGAAAAATGAGAGCCCAGCAATAATTGATTTATTTCCAAAAAGGAGCCAAAATCTTAGTTTTGCCACAGCTTCAAAAAGTACATTTTATCGTAGAATGCATGATATTGGCATAAAATATATGAAAACTAGTCATATTGCAAGACAAATTCAAATGAATAAGCCATGTATAATCATGAAAAGAAAATTTTATCTAGTACAAAAGAGAATCCTGGAAAAGAAACTCCCAGATTCAGATTTTGTCTGGGTTGATGAGACCTTTATTCATAAATTTGGTTTTTTGGACAAAACACTAGGTAAATATTTTTGGGAAAATAAGCATTAAAAGTAACACTAGTAAAAATTTTCATTTTAGTATTTATGGGCGAATTACCTAGGGTAAATTTGCCAATATCTGATGGATCTCGCTATTCAATAATTCTTGCGATCACCAAGGAAGGTTGGGTTAGCGGTGCTTTGGAAATACTTGTGGATGGTCAATATGATGGAGAAGCTTATCAAAATTGGATGAGGAAATTATGCAATATTAACAAGCCAAATTCAGTCATTGTTCTTGATAATGCGTCAACTCACACCCAGATATTTGAAAAGACTCCAACTAAGCAAAACAACATAGCGGATATTTTAACTTGGTTAAATTCTAAAAATATTCAAATTCCGGAAAAATATAAAAAAGCAGACTTATTAGATCTTGTTAACCAAAATAAACAAATAAAACATCAATATATTATTGATAAAATAATATTAGGTAATATATTTGAATGGTTAAATTTGCATTTTAATCTTGATAATTTTAATTCTAATTTTAAGATCATGGTCATTACCCTTTAAGATTGCCACCATATCATTGTCATTATAATCCAATTGAACCTTGTTGGAATCAATCAAAATACCATTTCAAGAAAAATAATTTTAACAGAAATTCATCAAGACAACAAATGATAATTTTAATTGAAAAAGCACTTAATATTGTGACTAAAATTAATATTAATAATTATATAGATTTATCAAGGAGATTTGAAAACGAATCCTTTGAGAAAGATGGTCTATCTCCTGATTTAATTGAAAAATGTGTCAATCCATTTGAATTAAATGATCAAGATTATGATGATGAAAATAATCCTGATGATATTTTAAATTCATTTATGTTTGATACATTTGAGATTACTTTATTTGAATAAACTTTTTTTATACATTATTGATTGTCATTTTTCTCACTTTTGCTCACAATATTTCATACAAAATCTAAGAGCCAATCAGAGATGAAGAAAATGATGAAACTTTGCTTTGTTTACATGAGAGGATTAGTACTTCTTATATGAGACTAATGATAACGGGATATTCAAAACCTTGATAACTTTTTATAATAAATCCGTTTATGAGATTTATTTTTCAAATCGTTAATAAATAGCCCCTGATTTGTTTTATATCAAATAATCAAATGTAAACAAATATTGAGCATCAAAAAGCAGTCCCGAATTTTGAGGATAAAGTGAAAGGACTTTTAACCGCGGGATGGATTGATCCACAAATAAATATGTATATTATAGACATAAATAAAAGCTTTGAAAATGGAACTGTTCGGAGGATCAAAAGCCTTGAAAGAACCCCATTTCAATCGCAAGAAAATCGCCAACATCTTAAACACCAAATTAATGAAAATTTAAAGTGGCCAACAACGTCAAATCGATATCCTAGACAGAAATGATGAAAAGACTAAACTGTTCTTAACCTAACACTTCATATCGTATATGAATACATAAAATTAAATGTCGAAAAAGAAGTTATTAATTTATCTAATTTTGTGGATAAACACAGAAAATCGCTTAAGAAGTTCTCTGACCAATGATAACTGAACATCTACTGAACAAACATTGTTTTTTATCATTAACTTGAATGAATGAATTAAAACTCAATATATAAGCCCAAAAACAAAAATTTGAAGGGTTTTAAAATTTAATTTAATTTTCAATTTCATCGCAGAATTGTACCCAGAATTCATGTGTAATAATGATTAAGTTTTTAAAAAATATTTTTGTAGGCGTTGCCCTAAAAAGTAAGCGTGGAGGTCAATTGAACATCACAATATTATTCCTGTGTTATAATAATTATAAAAATATAGTTATTTCCATAAAAATCTACAAGATAAAAATAAATATAGCTGATATATTTCAATAAAATATCAACTTTATATATTTTTTCAATTAAAATATATTTACCTTGATGTATTTCAATTTGTTTAAATATTTCAATAGTGCATCCTTTTTAGATCATTTTAATGAAAATTGCTTGAAAATTCATCGAACGATTCAAAAATTATCAAGGTTTATTATGCGGTCCATAGTTATGTCCAAAACTTATATAGACTTAGAAATATGGCCTAAATTTTCGCTTAAAAATGATATTTTTCGCGAATTTTTGAATGATATTTTTCAAATTTATCGAAATACTTTACTTATAAAGCAATCAATTGTTTTACAGATTGTGCTTGTTAAACCTAGTCAATTTTCAATAATTATTTTTTATTAGACTCACTAAGTGCTAATTAATAATAATTTTCCTAATTTGTCAGTCGATCCACTTTTTGGCCTTTTCCTATGATATAGTAATTTTTTTAAACTTTTACACATGATAATATGACAATGGATGAATTATTTAATCTATTTAATATAACATTTATAATTTTGAAACCTCCCTTCGGTTTTAAATTTATGTTAAATTAAAAGTACAAATTTTTCTATAAAATGTTCTATCACATTTTATAGAATCTTACAAAACTCAATACTTGAATTTATAAACTAAATTATTTAAATTATAAAGTAATAATATAAGTTTATGAAAATATATAAATGCATATGAATTGCATTTAACATTATATAATACATGTAAAATTTATTAAAATATTTTATCTGTTCTTTTTGTTTATTCTCTGAATACTTTTATCTCCGTTATAATAAAGAAAAAACAAATCATTATTTCTCATTTTCCAACAAGCTTATTTTTATATAAGTTATTTTAATATAAATTTTTTATAATTTTAATAAAAAAGTTAAATATGAAATTGGAGGTGTGAAGGTGGATTACTTTAATCTAATTTTATTTTTTTATTTTTAACAAATAATGTTTATTTGCTTTATATACACTGTATATAATTTGTAACTTTTTTAAACATATTAATTTATTTACCTCAAATACTAGATTCATTTAAATTAAAAGATCATGCAATTAATGGCAAATATATGTCAAAACTTAGAAGAAATTAACTAAATAATTCTGAATGAAATATTTTTGATAGAGAAACTTTTTAGAATGTAACAATTTATCGGATATAATTTTTTTAAATATAAATTTTATATAAATTATTAAAAGATAAAATAGGAAAATATAAGACAAAAGCTTTTTATTTTAAAAACAATTTTTAATATTATCAAACAAAATTTTATTTCATATATATTAATTTGTAATTTTATTTTTTTTATAAATTGTAAGCATTTAAAAGATTAAATTTTCTTTTATATAAACTGAGGAAATATTAATTTTAAAATTTAAAAATTTATTAAAAATTAGTTATAATCACACCTTTTAACAATTAGGTATAATAAAATAAATAAATTACCTAGACTAATTGGTTTGATAAAATTATCTTAGGTTTGATAAATCTTAGATAGAAACAGTTATTGCAGATGGGGTTTTTCAAAATTGGTAAAATGTCCTAAAGGAATTGTGTACCCTTAACATTAGTTTTACATTAAATATAAGGCAATTTTGAAAAACAATTGACTATATTTTAACTCACAATTAATGCTTAAAATAAAGAAATTTTATTAAAAGACAATTGTGTAAAATTTTCAAAAATCTAGAGCATCAAATCTTTACTATAAAACTCTATTTTTTGTTTACCCAGACAATCCAAACCAGGGAAGAACCTTTAGTACACTTTTTAGTACACTTTTAATACGTATGCTATGTGACATGTGCAAACGCAATAATGCTATTCAAATTGTTAATGAATGAATATGGTCGTTTGATACAGTAAGTATAATAATATATTTCACCCCCTATGTACTGAACGCCCTTCGTTGATCCAAACGATGGTCTACAAGGATTATTTAAAAATGATCATCTTCAAATTGAGTATTGCAATCATTTTAGTGAATCCAATAGAATCTCAAACATATCACATTTTATGCTGTTGGCCTTGTTGAAATATAAACAGGTTTACGTATGCATTCAGTTATGTAGAAAATTGCTTTGGCGAAAAAATTATATAAAATTTTATTTTTCCTATTATATAAAAACATTAATATTAGGGGGATCAAAAATTTCGCATCGTAAACAATTCGCTATCAAATTAAAACGGCTTTATGTATTCATTTGAAGTAAAAAGTGATATTATCATACACTTACGTGTGGTCTTACAAGGTATAAAGATTTTATTAAAAGTCACG
The DNA here is from genome assembly GCA_034695785.1 of Galumna obvia. Taxonomy (NCBI): domain Eukaryota; kingdom Metazoa; phylum Arthropoda; class Arachnida; order Sarcoptiformes; family Galumnidae; genus Galumna; species Galumna obvia. Next base: position 4,974 of record JAQFZM010001323.1, on the reverse strand, counting down.
TGATCATAAGAATTTCGGACCTTTTTCAAAGTACTATGTCATAGGTCACACCTAAGTAGTTACCTCTAATATTTTGTATGTTTATAATAGTGGAAGATTTGAAGTTTAATATGACACCAAATTTATTGCAATCGATTAAAAGGCAAAAAAGTTCTAACAATTAAAATATCACCAATTTTCCATAAGTTAACATCATGAAATTTTAGATTAACTTGTATATGAAATCTTTTATGTTTATTGAGTAAAGAACATTATTCTAAGCCACTTTGTTGCTTATCATATTTTGATCAAAGCTAAGATTAAGTTACATAAAAGACATTAGTTTTTGTTAAAAATCATTTGGAAAAGAAATTTTCATGAAATTTTAACTTTATGGTGGTTTAATCTTAGCTTTGATCAAAATATGTTAAGCAACAAAGTGGCTTAAAATAATATCCTTTACTCAATAAACATAAAAGATTTTATATTATGCGATTTGTTTACGATGCGAAATATTTGATCCCCCTAAAATTAAAAATATTTGAACTAATTTCCATTAGATATATTGAATTTATATGGAAAAATTTAGCATTTTCATGTAAAAGAATAATAACATTTATTTCATAAATTATACTTATCTTTAAAATTTTTATTATTAAAATTAACTAAATTTATTTGAATCATTATAAAATGATTGAAAATGTTGTATTTTTTTTAAAAAAATATTATATTTCTTGGGCCATTTCCAAACTATAAAAAAATAATTTCTAATAAGACTTAAATAGTTATTATTAACTGATTTACAGTTTGGAATTTTTAAAATTTTGTTTGGAAAAATTTGTAATATTTAAATTTATTAATAAATTATTTTAAAAATATAGATATTATATCATTCCATTGTAATTAAATTATGAATTATTTTTAAAATTAATTAAAAAAATTAAAAATTTATTCAATATATCAATTTTATTTTACGCTCAATTAACTTTCTTTTTTAATTGCTTCAATGACATATTTAAATGCTTCAAAAATTGTAAATAATTGTGAAATCTTATTTTGAAATTATTTGATGAAAAGTCATAAAATATTTTAATTAGGAGTATAACATCAAGTAAATAATTTTTGGCATTTAATTAAAATATTTTAACAAATTAATTATAAATAAATTCTTATGAATAAATTCTTATAAAAAATTTATATATTAATCTTAAATTATTTTCGATAGAAAATATAGTTAAAAATAATTAGTAAATGCTAAATCTGGTGAATTAAAATATTCAGTTCTAAAATATTTGTAATTATTTGTCATTACTTTCACTCATTATTTACCTCATAGTTGATTATAAATTGAATGCATTTTTGGATAATTATTCAGTCTATGGTTCACTATCAGTGAGTGAACACGTTTTCTGTTATTTTGTGTATTTAATAAAAACGTTTGTTTTTGGAATTAGTATTCAATTTATTTGAAATAAGTGGTGTAATAAAAGTAAAAGCTACCAAACGTTGACATAAGAAGATATCTTTGACTTCTTTTTGGCAAATATTTATTCATTTATATATATTTTAATTTTTTTCCAAACAAAAATAATTTTTAAACAATTCAATGAATAGTAAAACAAACTGTCAGTATATTGAGTGAAAATCGAAACAATAATCCCTTTCATGGGAAAAATCGTTTATTACAAGTTTTTAAACTCAATTAATTCTTTTAAGAAATTATTTAATTAAATTAAAATTTTTTTTGGATACAAATAATTATCGAATCAATTTAAACGCTCAAAAAATTTTGTTAAATTCGGTTAAATTCAAATGAATATTACTTTTACATTATTAGTTCAATGATTTTGATTGGATTATTAAAAGAAATATTTTGTGAGCATATGATTTTTCTTGTAGATTAAAATATATTATTATTTCATCTTCATGGAAAGCCCCAGAGATAATACAACATCCCTATTCTCTTTCATTTTAACAAATACAGCCTATTGGTCAATTCTCAACGCATATTACTATCGTTTAAAATATAAAAATATAATTAGGATTTTAAAAAGTTTTTGACGACGGTGTTTTTTCTAGCAGTTTAAAAAATCACCGTAGCTAATTAATATTCACTTATAATTTTATATACCTTTGTATACAGTGTTTATACTATTTAAATATTCACTGTGATATATATATCTCATATCTTTTATTAGAGAAATTGTAAAAAGTATAATATTGTTTATTTAGGGAAAATAAATTTATAAATATTTTGAGTTTTGTCTGCTTTAAATTGTTTAATCAAATGTTTGAATTATGTTTGAATATATGGTCGAATATCACTTCATTTTTTTAATATCTAATCAAATTTTTAATAAATTTACTATTTTGTGTGTCCATATATATTTGTGTCTTTATGTTTATTGTTTTGTGCCAATTATTTCAACATTTAATAAGATCACAATTTATTAAATGATCAAATTCATTTTATACTAAAATAAATTTTTGTAATACAATTTTAAATAAATATTTTTGATAAAAAAATATAATATTAAAAATCGTATATAATTTAATATTATTCAAATTTATATAGCATTTTATTAAAATTTCATCTGTTTTCTTTATCTATTTATTTATCAAAATAAAATATATCCTTTCATAAGTAAATATGTTTACATTGCTCAATATTTTAGTATTTGTTTAATAATTTTTAAATTAATTTATATAAAATAAGAAGGTTTCTTGAATTCTCATTAATTTTTTTTATTAATTCTCATTAAATTATATCAAATTTAGAAATTTCTTTACAGTTTCTTATACAATAAATAATTCAATAATTACTTTATTTAATTTTACGCTATTAAGGCGAAATTTGATAAAAACAACAGGTTTTGCCCACTCCGATCATAACAATAAAATATAATGTTAGGCTAATTTTATAATAGTTCGATAAAAGCCAATAAAATTTCAACTCATTGTATTTGATATTAGCAAAACTATATACAAGTTTTTAATCAATTAAAACAATTTTATCTAAAATGAGGTTTAAACAAAAAAGTAATAGATTTATTTTGGATTAAAAGTATTAAATATTTAAGTTAAATATAAGAAACAATAATTCCGCTGAAAATTTTTCAGTCAATTTATTGATAATTGATTAAAATTCTACAGCAATTATAATTGGAGAAAAGATAAAAACAAAATTATTAACGCTTTTGAAAATTATGCCAAACCAAACAAATACAATAAAGAAGTCTACGTTTGTTATAATCGATGAGAATTTGTGACCGACAAGGGAACTTAAGTAATAAAAATTTATATAAATGTACTCCAAGTAAAAACTCTTCAAATAGTAGAAAAAATAATATCACTTAATTCAAAGGCTCAAATGGTTTCATATTAAACTTCAAAATAAGAAATAGTTACAAATTACCTAATCAATAATTAAGCTGGAGATATTCCTAAATGTTTTGTTCTGATTGGTTTAAAATAAAACTTTGAGAATTGCGAAAATATTTGAAAAAAGTTTATCTTTATTGGAGATGACTTTGGATTGTTATGGAAACTAAGGCCAAATAAAATATTTATAATTAGTAGAGAAAGTTTTGCGGGAAAAAGCGAAATTTATAATTTCTGCCTAAGTTTTTGCTAACAGTGATTAAAATGAGAAACTAAAACAAATAAAAATAGGCAGGGCAAAAAAAGAAACAAGATCATTTAGAGGAAAACCAAAATTTCATTAACTTTATAAAAATAAAATGTCTTGGATAACGTCAAATATTTTCATTCAATTTTTTACAAATTTAAACAAAGATGAAAATCGAAAATAAAAACATTGCTCTAATTATCGGCAAATGTCCTGCATCTAAGATAAAAACACTCACGAATATTAATATAATCAAATCACGTTATCGTCGAAACTTCATTAAAAAGGTATTTCATGAAAATAATAAAGGTTTTGAAGAATATTAAATCAATATTTACGAAATGATTTTAATGGTATCAGATATTTGATCTAAATTAAACCCACAAGTAATTCATAAATGTTTTAATACTTTGGTTTTATTCAAATGAAACTTAATAAAAAGTTAATTCGTAAATTCGAAGTAAAAGTAAATTAGTAGGTCAATTATTCCAAAATCAATAACAAAGAATGGCGATCAATTGCAAAACAATTAAATATAAATGAATCAAATTTTGAAATTTATGTCACTTACAATGACAACATTGAGGCATATGATTCAGTTAACATTGATTGCAATGAAGCAGATAATCCGGTTTCAAATAAATGCAGTGATTTTGACGTAACAATTTTTTTAGTTATTCCGAAGGCAAAAGTTGAGTCTTTTAGAAACATTTAACTTTCTTTCAAATCTATAAACAATTGGATTTCAAAATATCGGCTCTAAAGAATTCTCTGAATTGATATCCAAATTAGTAAGATTTAAATAAAACAGTTTCAAATCCGTTATTAGGGGGATCAAAAAATTCGCATCGTAAACAAATCGCTATAAAATTAAAACGGCTCTATGTATTCATTTGAAGTAAAAAGTGTTATTATCATCCCCTTACGTGTGGTATAATAAGGTATATAGAATTTATTAAAAGTCACTTGATCATAAAAAATTCGGACCATTTGCAAAGTACTATGCCACAGGTCACACCTAAGTAATTATCTCTAATATATTGTATGTTTATAATAGTGGAAGAGTTGAAGTTTATTATGACACCAAATTAATTGAAATCGGTTAAAAGGCAAAAAAGTTCTAACAATTGGAATATGATGAATTTTCCATAGGTTAACATTATGAAATTTTTGATTAAGTTGTATATAGAATTTTTTATGTTTATTGATTGAAGGACATTATTCTAAGCAACTGTGTTGCTTGTCATATTCAGATCAAAGCTAAGATTAAGCTACATAAAAGACATTAGCTTTTGTTAAAAATCATTTGGAAAAGAAATTTTCATGAAATTTTAACTTTATGGTGGTTTAATCTTAGCTTTGATCAA
>JAQFZM010001322.1:0-19281 GCA_034695785.1 Galumna obvia | reverse complement strand
AAGTGTTCAACACCGGACCAGTCAATGATAGTATAGAGTGTTTGCCCCCACCTTTTGATTGTATGGCTGAAAAACAATTCATCAATAATGACAACCAAATACTACTAATAAAATACGAACAAAACTTTACTCTATTGTTGGTTTGTGGCACTGCCTATCAGGGAATGTGCTATTTGTTGAATGCTTTGAATTTTACCATGACTAAAACTTTTGGACTAGCCAATGATACGTTGTACTTTCTAGGCAGTAAGTCATCTAATGTTGCATTTTTTGCCCCCTCATCAGCATCTGATGTGTTATATGTGGCGCACGCCTATGACCAGAGACCTCTTCAATACAGTCCACCAACGATTTCAAGTATAAATTTAAAAGGATTGACTACAGAAGGTATGACTTAAACTTTTACTTTTCATAATTAATGTTTTCTCTCAAAAGAATATTGAAACTAAAATAATAGATTCAATTTCATTGATTATGAATTGCTATCTGAAAAAGTTTAAAATCTTTTAGCAATTATATGAATATTTTTAAATGTTTCTATCATTTATTAGCACATTTACCAAAACAATTTACAAAATAAACCTTTAAATAACTATTTATAATATAAATTTTATATAATGAAAAATTAACCTTTCATATACCATGTAACATGTGGAGATCTCTATAATAAATAAAGCTAATGATTGATGAACGTCAATAATGTTTCTAATAGGGTAAAAATAAATAAATTTTATGATTAATTCTTATGTTTTTAGTTTAAAAATCATTTTTTGTATGTTTTTTATTTGTTTATATTTTATAATTTTAATTAACTTTTATTTATAATTTCTAACCTAAATTTTAAAAATAACTTATAATGTTAAAAATATTTTAAAGGAAATCAACATTTAATAATTTGGGTAAAAATATATTTGTGATCATTTTAGGCTAACATTTTATAATCCATTTAGTAAACCAAGAGAAGTAATTCTAATTTTGGATTTAATATTAATATCTAGAGTTTAATTTAAAATTTCTATGAATCTATTTATGTTGGGCTTGGGTTTGGTTTGGAGTACCTAATATGATGTTGCATATGCCTTAATTATTTGTCAAAATGGTAGTCATACTACTTTTATTAATAATGGAATATTTTGGATATTTAGAATATTAGAAATATTAAGAAATTTGAAAAAACAAAACAGAATATGATGTTGTTTGCTTGAAATTTTATCAATGGTTTTATATAAGATTTCCATTCCGAACATTAGGCTTATTTCAGACTTTTTCAGGCTATTTTATCTCATTCCTAAATAATACAGTTAAAGATCGATAGTGTTAACCAAATCGGCGATCGGAATTTACTTAATACTATTGGTTAGTTAAAACAATTTGTTACTCAGTTTTTTAGATAATTTTGGATTGTTTTATGTGTTTATATCAATTTTTAAATAATAGTTGATATCATTTACATGAAATTAGCTTTATCACAATTTAATTATATTAAATAACGTTTAATTTTAAAGATATTGTTGAATGTTGAGAATATTGGCTGAAGAATTGTTTGTGACTTTAAATTATTATCATTTATTTTTTAGAAAATTAAGATTTATTATATTTAACAGTAATTAAAAATTGAATTTATATTAAAGTTAAATCACATCAACTTTTGGTTAAAATAATGAACGAATCAATAATAAGGAACTAATTGCTAAAACTTGAGACCAATTATTCAAAATTTTGAACAATTATTCAAGACCAAGGCTCGTATATAATATTTTCAGTAACTGATTATTTTAAAATTTTATTAAAATTAATTAATTTTTCTAAAATTTGTCACATTAGCGATCTCTATAAAATTTTTTAATAATTTTATATAAATAATCCTTTAATTAATACTATTAGTTAATTTATATTTAAATATCTAGTGTTTGTGTTCAACATTTGGTTAATACTATCAGTACTTAACATTAGTTGTTAACACAACTGGTTATATTTTGCATGATAATTTACTATTTGCATTTGTGCTTTCAATATTACTTAATATTAATGGTCAGTTAATATTGATGGTACTTCATACTATCGATTCCCAACTGTATTATCAAATTATGACAAGAATATGACCATCGATACCGTTTAGAAATTAAATGACATTTGTTTTAAGTCTATTATTGGTTAAACATATGAAAATTTTTTATAAAATTAGCATTTTTATACTCCATATACAGTCCATATTTTACAAATTTTTAGTCCATAAATCCATACATATTTTAGACATTTTAAATCCATATGAAGCAAGGCTTTGGTCATCACTATTTGAGTATTACTCAAAATAACAAATATTTCATCATGCACAAATGTTTTAATACAAATAAAACTTAAGAGGGTTTTAATGTAAAAACAACTTTTATTAAGACTTTTATTTATTGTTTTTTCATATATAGTGACAGTATTTGTAAGTAAATTAATGTTATCCTGTGAAAACACCAAGGTTTTTTATATAATGGGTCAATATATGGCAACTTCTTATGTGAAAATTTTCTGTACTAATACAGGGATGGCCATCTGGGGGGGTATTGGGGTACCCCCCCCTAGGCAGGAAAAAATTGTAGTTCAAAACTGCAATAAAAAGCTGACCCCCCCTCTTAACTTTCTCAATTTTTGAGCTAGCTCAAATTTGACATTTTTCCCTAATTCTAGACATAATATAGTTTATTATTTTAAATAAAAATTGTTTTTTTAATGCACTGATTTTGAATTTTTTTATAACCTGTAATATCATTTAAAAACCATGGCCATCCCTGGTACTAATAAGACCACTGATTGTAAACCTTTATATTACAGTTTTGGGAATAAATGAAAGAAAATACAACTATATTTGCAATACAGTTAGGAATCGATAGTATTAAATATTAGCTAAAAAATTATTTCAATTAATTTATTAAATTCCTTAAAACTTATGACAAATGTTATGAAAATTAATTGCTTTAAAAAAACAAAACTTTTAAAAAAAGCAAATCTATCAGATTTTGGAAGTGATATACACGAGACTCAATCCCTTCCAAATAGACCTAAAGATTTAAACTATAGTTTATTATTCATTCAATATTTATATAAATAAATAATACGATTGAATTAATAGTCGAATCGATAATAAATTGTAAGTCGTTTTCCAGAATTTTTATTAATCTTGAATTCTATTACCAAATCTATTTCAAATGTAACCCTTTAACATTAATCTAAACTACTAAGATTTTTATCACATTACATTTTACCATGATCAACTTTCTATTATAATTCTCTATGAATGACATATATTTTGGAAGTCAAAATGGACATTGGTCATTTGTAGCTATCGCCAATAGCACCTAATCATAGGAGTCGTGAAATTATCCATAGAGAATATATGGAAGAATTCGGGTTAAAACGATTGAACTCATGATTTTGACGATACGAAGTCATTAGTATAATATTTGAATTTATTTCGTCCATATTTTCTTTATAAATGATATAAGTTGAGAGTATCAGAGACGGATACTTTTATCTAGCTATGGCCAAAATCATGAGTTCAATCGTTTTAACACTAACAAAGTAAGTCATCCATGTATTCTCTATGGGTTATTTAAGTTCACGGTCCCTATGATAGGTATTTTTGGCTGTAGCTACTTTTATCCATAAGTGAAATTAATGTTTACATTATCACATGTTAATAATAAAGATTCTCTACTGTATAATAAGTAATACAATTCTTATATGAAATAAATACGAAATGTAATGACGATATCGGATAAGAAGAGGAATAGAATAAATGGTTGTCCAACAGATAAGGTAAGGTAAGAACAATTGATATCTTTGCCTATTTTACCAAAATTGACAACAAGTAAACCATTATTGATGAACTTGTAATCATTGAAAACACTAGTGATGACAACCACTGACTCAGTACTCACTTTTTTATGTGATTTAATGAAATGAAATGCAGTGAAAACAATAATAAGAATATTATTAGAAATTATTTGTTGGCCATAAAACAAACAATTATAGCTAAGGTTCGTATATCTACTAATATGTATATATGGTGTATAATACACTGTATATATAAGATTATAGTTATTTTCCTTTTTTTTGTTTCAGATCATAAAAAACAAGAGCTATAAAACTAATTCTTATAATAAACAAAAAGTGGTGACCAGAGAGGAAGAGAAGAAGAAGAGTCACGTGTAATGTTTAGTTGGAATTGAAGTAAGTGTTTTGTTTTTATCGCTTATTTTTATGTCATATGAGATCTCAAATCTTAAGAATAGTTCTATTAATTGGATTTGATTCGGGTTTGACCGCACTTTTACTTTAAAATATTTGAGTCTTTACGACAAAATCAGGGCTTAAATGACGAAAAATATATAAAATTTAATCAAAACATTATATACTTTAAAGAAATAAAAACTAAAATTTGATAAATATTTTAAAGTAAACTTCAAATAAAGTTAAGCCAAATTGTATTTCTTGTGTACTTTGACCTCGAATACGATAATAACCATTTGAAAGATTTCAATATTTTTATGGTTTTTCATCTATATTTGAAGTGAACATATGAACATATGAACATGCTAACTTACTTTAAAACCTGTAAACTATTTTAGAGATAAGTAATGATTTGTCGTTAAACAGAAAACGATTTAACGTTGGATGAGATAAATCTGAATTAGTTTTCAATAGAATTTAATATAAAGTTTAGTGTAATTCATATAAATTATGGGTGAATTAAATGTGCAAGAGCATAAATTTTATTAACACTCCTAATAAACGGTTTAACTCATTGAAAAAAATGATGAAAATATTTGTTTTCTTTTAGAGATTGAGTTTTATATTTGTTTAATAGTTAGTGACTAACCTCTAATGGGTTGACGTTCTTATCGGTTAAAATGATGTTCATTTGACTCATATATTTAAATAGAAGTCATATATATAAAGAGATTTATATAATATGAGTCCAATTTTTGTTGAAAATTCAAAATTATTTTTATTTAAAATAACTTTTCAAATAAAACGAGAATTAAATTTTTATTTACATATAATAACTCATACTTTTATAAATTGAAAACATTTTAAATAAAACTTAAATCTCAAGCGATTTAAATAAAGTTTTAGATAAGACTTTTAAAATCAATCCAATACAAAATTCTTTGCTTTGTGTCCGATGAGATTCTTCTATCATTTTATTTCTTTTTCAAAATAAATGAGCAAATAATTAAAATGAATGCCTCAGAGTTTATATAAGTTGATGTTAGCCTAATATAAGTTAAAGTAAATCAAAAATTGTTTGAATAAAAAAATGACTTAATTTTATGGAAAGTGTTTTCCAATCCCTTCGGAGAAAAGCGTCAAAAAAGAAGAAACTTATCAACAATTCAATTGTCTTTTAATGAAATGTCAAATATTTTTTTATTTTATTTTTTGGTGATTCCGACACATATTTCATATAAAATGTGTTATATTTAAATCAGTAAACAATTTGAATGAAAAACTTTTAAAAATGTCAAAAAATTAAAATTATGAAAATTGTTTCTTATTTCACGAAATTATGTAAAGAATTTTTAGTATTTCTTTCCATAGCTTTGAGTTAAGTGAACTGAAATTCGTATAAAATAAGCGACGCTTTTAATAAAGCGCTCGAATAAAAGCAAACAATAAAAAGATAAGAACTCAACGATATTCACAAAAATAAATTTTCTATTAAAAACATTTGGGACTTCATTTCACTATCGGCCACTTCAGACCATTTTAATCACTAAACTGAACATAATAGTGTCATATAGAAGCTAGCAAGGGCATTTAATAACAACGGTTAAATCCAATTTATTAATCGTAAGCTATTGTATTTTACTCTTTTTTTATTAGTAGCTTGCATATATTAAATTTACTCTAGCTGAAATTTAATATAAATAAAAGTATGATTAGCTTGAAGCAAAGATAGCTGGATAGGTTGGGAAATAATGTTTTCGTTTAAATTAAATTAATAAAGTTTTGTCTAAAACTCATAAAACTCTAAAATTACGAATGAATTTATTCTTCATTTTTAAGGAAAATAATAAAAAAAATAATAAAAAGTAAATTATAAGTGATTTAAAATGCTCTATGAATTAGGGATTAATTATTATTTTTGGTCAAATAAAAAGAAATGACAGTTTTTCAACCAAAAATTTTTAAAACTAAACTGATCAAATTGATTATAATATTTCTTTAAATTTCTAATATAATTCTTAATTTTCTAAGTTATAGAAATAATAGAATTTCAATGGTTTTATTCACAATATAAACAATTATAAAAAATTAAAACAAAAATATCTCACTTTAGGAAATGATAATAAAAAAAGAAAAATTAAAAGAATTAATACAATCCTACTATTTATATACTCAAAACCTGTATGTATAGCCCTCCACCCGATAACCCTCTTTTCAGGGCTAACAATCAATAATCGAGAGTCAACTTTGGGTCAGATTGACTCAAACTACTCACTCATCGATAACTTTAGTTTTGATATTTTTAAAATATATAATTTTTTATCTTGATTCAAGTGCTTTCTTTTTACATAATTTAATAGTCCAATTATACTAGATCGTTTGTGTACAAACTCCATGATAATCCATTGATCCATTAAAAACTAACCTAACATCAAATTAATCAAGGTTTTTTTTGACGTAACAAAGTTATGTCCTTAACTCTATGTTTTCCGACGTTTTCTCATTTATAAACCTATAAAAAATAGTCGACAATCAATTCATTTCAATTCTCAGTGAAGACATATTTAGTTGCTTTGACTGATGTCGAGTATAGCCGAAGGTCTCATTAGAGCGCTTTTTGTAATAAAGTTTTGTAAAAATGTATTTAAATTCAAAGGCGAAACAGAAACTTATTTTCATTTATATTCTATTATTCGATGGCTTTTAGACAAATGATTTATTCAAATAATTATTAAACCTTTTGAAAGTCTATGGAATAAACTATGGAAGTCTCGTTTGAGCAATGGTACAACACTGCCAGTGCTTGAGCAATGTTTCAGGGCAGAAAATTCTATTGCTATTCATAGATAGTTAGTTTATTAACTAAGAATAGTTTATCAACCTTTAACTAATCTTGATCGCTTATAAGCAGAATTGATCAAATTCATAGTTTTAAGATATTTTAAATGAGACAAATTTAGACCATTTCTGTATATTTCTAACTCCACATATCTTGTATTCAATATTTATTTAAATGCGTTTAATATTTAAAAGTTATTATAATTAACAAATGGAGACATTTCTAAATTGTTTTGAAAATTCATTAATTTATACTTTGGCCTCACTTACAACTTATGTAGGTAATTGAGCTAGTCAATAATTGCACTTTACTGGTACTTAAAGATGTTTTTTCCATTAAAATAAACTTGATAGAATTTTTACATAATAAATAACATGTTTATAAATGTTTATTTACAAACTTCATTAGTTCTGTTTATAACTTATAAGTTTAATTTTATATTTCATTTTATTTTCTACATTAAATTTGAAAGATGATTGCTAAGTGATCACCATGTGATCAGCAATCATCAGAATCAGCAAAACAACTCAAAATTAGTATTAAGTCTTCCATTTAATTGATTTTCAGTTTAAAAACAATTTTTTTTTAATAATCAAAAGAATTCTAAATAAATCGATTGAATCTCAAAAGTTTTTCCATTGAAATAATGCCTTAAAAATGTTTTGAACGAAGTTATGAAAAGAAGAGCTCAAAATTTCTGAAATGAGCTAGGCTCTATTCTAAATCTTAAGAAATAAAAATATCAGTTTATATTAAATTTGAGAAAAACTGTTTATAATCTAATAAATGTCTAAACGAATAAAAAGGAATAAAAACAGAAGAAAAAGAGTAGACATACGTAATAAAAGTAGGACAGGACTACTATGAGTGACCGTCGGCTGACTTGTCTTTTATTGCTGAGGAAATATTACCATAAAATGAAATATAAAATGAGTTAATAGAAAGTACTATAAATTCGTTATACATTCAGTTCACATCTCATATCATATATTGGACTAAATTTTTAATATCAGTCAAACAGTTATCACTTTCACGTCTTTCACATCTTAAGTGAATATTTATTGGACAGACTTAGAGTTAATTTGCGGACATAACTGAATCCTTTACAGCGACTGTTTTGCAAGAGTGAAGTGCTTTCATTCAAAATAGCAAAGTATATGCGTCTCAACTCTCAGATGGTTGTCATGATTTTCATTGTGAGCTCTATTATTGTTTAGTCGTATTACTTATGCCATTCATTAATGATTATCGCATTCGAGTGCCAATCATTACAATCACTACACAATCAACACTTGAATAACTAAATATCGATTAATAGTTTTGTTTTAGACCTCATATTCTTTTTATAGATTTCTTTATTTCTTAAAATATTGAAAATCTATCAAACGTTTCACTTTGAAGTCAATAAAGAAGTAAAATAAGTAAACAACTTTTCAAATTTATTTACATTTGGAAAAAAAATTTAAATAGAGTTCAATGATATAAATCATATGACCCTCAAATGATAGACTCCTAATATTTGGATAAATGGGATCATTAGAAAGTGAAAAGTGTTGTCACTCTTATCGCTATAATAATAATATATTGAAAAATCAGTAAATCATTGGTTGCGTCTAAAATAAACCGATATTTACGCTAAAAATGAATTTCTTCTCATTTTGAAAAAATGTATAAAACTATAAATAAATTGATTTTACAAAGAATATGAGCTGAACCTCAAAATATTCTGTTTTAACTCAATTTCAAAGAAATATGAAATAAAATTTAATAATAAGTAAATCGTTTTCTTATATCGTATAAGTTATAACGAAAAATATACTTAAAATTATAATATAAATGATATTCTATATCATAACATTTGCTAGAATAAATTGATATAATATCAAAATAAACCTAGCTTACCAATAGGTATCTGTTTAAGATTTTTGAGAGGATTCTATTAATTGGTTTGAAATTTGATAATCATTTATAAATTAATGGAAACGACTCTTTTCTGTTGAACGACTTTAATGACTTTAATAGAAATGCTTTCAATTGGATTCTTCGAAAACATATCACTTTTATGCCTTCGATTACATATTAATGAATAAAAAATAATAAAAATCCAATTTTTCTATAATTAGAGGTTTATTTGGTTTCATTTCGTCTCCAAAAACCTGAATTCCGAGTCATTTAAGATTATTTTAGCGGAAAATTAAATGAATATTTTTTTAATAAATGGTTTTTGTAATAAACCAAAACTTTTCTTTTGATAAATAAATAAAAAAAATCCGCTTAAATCTGAAGGAATTAAATACTTTTCAATTATAGCTTTGATTGAAATTATGACAAATCGTTGTTTTGGGCTTAAGATATAAATAGTAATAAATCTCTGTTTTTCTCGTCATCCAAACCATTGAGTTATTGCTTACATTTTAAGATCTGAATCGGAATATCTTTTCGAAGGAAATTATGTTACAATTTATGAACCCTTTTATAATAATTATGGTTTTGTTAAATTCAAGCTGAGCTCCAAATTTAAGTTAAACTTAGCAAGTATATTTTGTTTATCATCGCTTAACTAAGAGTTATGTTGATTGCAATAATAATTTTCATTTTTTTCTTCTAATAACAAATTTTAAGGCAATTTATTTTCAATCAAAATGAGATTAAAAAAGAGAAAAGTTATAAATGAAATGTCATTATTTATACTCAATAAACAACAAAAAAGAAGTTAATATGAAATGAAGTCGACGTCATTAAAACACTCTATTATTCTTAATTAAAATTATTAATTTAAAAGAAAATTTTCTACAGATTTAATGCTCAGTCAAACATTTAAGTCTGGTTTATGTCAAAAACAATAACTTAGAGCTCAACGAAAGTGCCTTCAATTGGGTTTCAATTTGTATTCTTTTTTTCAAAAGAGATTTAAGAAAATCTTATTTCAAAATTTATATTGACAAGTTTGCGCAAAATCCTATTTAACCTGATCATCTTACCAATTAACGAAATTATAATTAATAATAAAAAAGCTTTTTATCGAATTCTCAGAGAATATTAATTCATTAATTATTAAGAGTGAAATTAATTACTGCAAAGAGAAATGATATCTCATGATATCAATGGTTTTCTCAATTATTATACTCGTTTCTATCGTTCCTACCGTTCCTATCATTCCTAGCGTTTCTTTTCATCTATATTTTTATCCAAAACTAATAATAGTTTGGAATCATTTATAATCCATTAAATCATAATTAAAAAAAACTGCGAACAAAATTTTTGATAACATCAAAGGAAACGGTTTTAATCAGTATTTGTAGCAAACATTACAACTCATAGTAAGTGAAAAGGCTTTTAATCGACGCCTTTTGGTTGTCAACAACGAGTCAATTGTAGGCTTTCATCTAAAGACTATATTCTTTCGGCAAATTCTTGTTATAACTTTATAACAATAAAATAAAGTGTAAATTTTGAGGCAGAGCTCAGAAGTCTAGTGATGAGTGACTCACGCTTTGTTTTTAGTTGTTCTCAAAAATTTTATTTATTAAATCTGTTTTCAGTTTTATCTCAATTTTTGTTTATTAGAAGTCCATTAAGTTTATGACACAATCGAAAGTCAATCAAATTAATGGAAAGTAAATACTGCCTCCAATTTTTCTAATAGTATTGACTTTTTATGAATTAGCAAGACCATAAATGCACTATCCATGTTAATATGACTAATTAAATCATCTATTATTAATCTAAAAGTTATGATCGATTTAAATTAGTTAAATTTGAATTAATAGTAATTTTTGATTATTTTTTCAAATTTAATTAAATTTATTGACTCGAATAGAAAATGATTATATTTATTCTTATAAGTTATAACATAATTATCAGTTAATTATTGATCGCTATATTAAAAGTTAATACTTAGCGGTAATAAATGAGTAAAAAAATGAATTATGAATTGTTAATAAGTTTAAATAAGTTATTATAAGTAATTCATTATTAATGAGAAAATCAATTAATGGCTTAATTTTGGGAAAATGTTTTGACTCTTACCTTAAATTAATTTAAATGACATTAATATCCAAATGTTGAGAACGAATAGAAGAGAACGGAATCAAAAGAATTCTTAATCATAAGTCTTGTGCTTCAGTGGTGTTGTGTAAGACTGTGTTTGTAGTAATACAGAAGTTGCAAAATATGTGTTCAAATACGCAGAAGCATTAGTTTCACATCTAAACCAATGATTAGAAGATATTTTTTGGCCCTTTCTTTGAGAATTGGATTTCAATGAAAATGTTATCAAATTCATAGATTGGTTGCAATGAAATGAAATCGAGAGCTTTATTTCAAATTATAATTGTTTTGAGTAAAAGTCATTTTCTTCTCAAAACAAGAAATTTAAACAAACGTTTTGTCGATAAAAACTGATTTATTGTATTATATTATAAAAAGATTTGGAAGATTCAAATTCTGGACATTACATCCACAACAATTTAAATGATTTATTTGAAAACTACAATTCAGTTGAAAAGAAGGATTCAAAGGCTCACACATTGAGGGATATATAGAAAACCATTTATTTATCAGTCACTGAATCCTTTGGCTCACTATTCAGAGGTTGTGTTAGTTGTGGACCATTTAATTTAATGTCGAACTACAACACAAAAACAGACTTCCATTCGATTAAAATAAAGTCACTTTAATGCAGGCTTTAGACTACAACTACTGACACCAAAACTGGGAATCTCTGCAAAACACAAATCAAATGATTTAACAATAAAACAAACTTTTTTTCAAACAAAATAAATGACAATAAATGACAATAAATGCAGATTTAGTTAAAATTTTAGATTTTCTTTTGCTTTAAAGAGCCGTTTAAACCAAATGACATCATTTTCTTGTGATATAAAAAACAGAAATTTCCCCTTGCTCTTTTATTCAATAATAAGCCTTTAAAACAATGAATTCAACCAATACTTTCAAAGAAAACTTAAGAAAAGAACAAGGTTCTCTTTTTTTCAAATATTCAATTCATTTCTTTCATAATCGAATACATCTCTTAAAACAGTAATACATAAATTCTAAACTTTATTCTAGGAATCCATTGATAGTATTGCAAAGATTCATCTAAAAACAAAAATAAAGTTTTAAGTGATTTTTAAGTGACTTTTATAATATATTTCTAATGCTTAAAATAAATTAACTTCTTTTAAATTCAAGTCTTCATTAATTTTCTCCGAAAAGCTGAAAATGTAATTTTTTTTAATTTTTGAATTTAAAACACTACTTAGTAAAGACCGGATTGGGTTTTACTGGGGTTTACTGGGGTTTAATTGGGGAAATCTCTCTTCTCATCTCAAATTCTCAACAGATTTATTACCAATACATCAAAATAATAATTTTATTGATTTTATTCAAAAAGTATCTCTCTCTTTCTCTATTTCTCTCTTCTCTCTTCTCTCTATTCTATCTTCTCTCTCGATATGAAATTCTAAGTAAAGTTTAAATTTCATCAAAAAATTCGTTGAAAATAATATGAAATTATGTTTTATTTATTAATTGAGTCGTCATTTGTCATCAAAACATAATTTAATTAAATATTTATACGAAATGTCAATATTTAATGGTTTGTTCCGACGATTTCGGGTTTTAAAGGTAAAGGGATTGTGTGAAGTATATCTTCATTTATCAAATGCCTAATAAACTCAAACCATTAAAGTGTTTGTATGGCTTACAATTGACGGTTGAAAAGAAAATTCAATAAATAATGAATTAATTAAACATTGGTTTTATTCAAAATTATTGGATAAACATTTGTATTCATTTAAATACTTAATTTAATGATAAATTGTTGCGAACCATAGAATACGAGTGAGAAACTGATCCCATTCTGTGCGATGAAAAATTAATAAACTCAAGTACTTATAATGACTGATAACGTTTGCGCGGGTATACCAGTGCCTCACATATGGATTATATACCAATTGTTTTCTTTTGTTTAAATCAGAAAATTTTGTTTTGATGTCAAACAAAACAATTATTTTCCCTAAAATTTTTCTTTTGTTTATATTAACAAAAGTTATGAATAGATTTGTTTTTGACAGAAATCATAAACAGATTAATGTCTTTGAGAATTATCGCTCTTATCTTTGCTCACAATTCAATCACTAAAAAGCTTTGAGTATTTTTGGAAAGCATTCACTCATTTACGACAAAACAACACATTTTCAAAAACCATAAAAAGGGGAGAAATTAGAAACTAATTTTGAATTCATTATACTTTCAACAGATGTTCGCATTTGGCCTAGATCAGCTATTATCACACCAACAATGAGAGTTATGTAAATTTTTTAAAAAATATATAAAAATCCATTCGTGAAGTGTTTGCCAGACATTCAGTTATCCTTTATTTGTGATCTTTATATTCCTTATCATTCAATAAATGGATTCAATTCTAGTCTTTTGTGAGATTAAAAAAATAACAAAAATAAGATCTGAAATAGAAAGAAGACATTACAAACATAAATCTTCTTACAATTTTTGTTTTTTGGTTACACCTCTTAGTATTATTCGTAGTCATTGCAAAAGTTGTTACTTTTTGGTCAGCTCTCAAATCAATGCTTATTTCAATCAAAGCATTGCAGGAAAGAGGCTTTTCAGGCTTTTATAAGAAATAAACTTACTTATATATAAAATATTGATTTATCAAGTTGATTCATAATTAACACCTCCCAAAAGATGTTGTATATATATTTGAATAGAAAATTTAAAAAAATGATCATGTAGGTTTATGCTTTAAACTGATAAACTATTTTATTTGAAAGCAAATCGTTGTTCACTTTTCAAATATTTATTTTATGTTGAATATCATATATAGAGTTAAAATAGATTTGAAATATTAAATGTTATATAACGCATGTCCTCGATTATTTTTCTAAAATAATTATCAGGTAAAATAAAAATTTATAAAACTCCGCTTTAATTTAATTTAGCTGGTTACTATTAATTGGAGTCCAAAAATATCCCTGGTTATGTAATCTTAGAGCAATATATTAATAATATTGTTAACGGATGGAAAGTTATCTCAAATGATTATTTGTTAAAATTGTTTATGAAATGTTAATTATGAATTTAATGCAAGGTTAAAAATAATGATACTTAGAGGCAAAAGAAAATTAGTTTAATTAATGATATGTTTAAATAAAACATTGACTCCTTTTCTCAATAATGAGAAAACTAATTGGATTTTCTCTTTTCAAAGGGAAGAGAGATATCAAAACTCATAATATTTTTTAGTGAACTTTCATTTTAATGATTAAATTAAAGGATCAAATTTCTGACTCTTTATTATAAGCGATCAAAACAACCAATGATTAGTTGAGTTCTTCTAAAGACTCACAAATTGAAACTCAAATATTTAATTTATTTTTTTATCCGATTTAACGAAAAGTAATTCTTTTTTCCCAGAATCGGCTTTTATTCGATATAAATATTCAAAATTTTCAAGTTTTTCATATAATGAATCTTTTCATCTCTTTTATTGTCATTTTGTTTATCTGAAGTGATTTATCAAATTTAGAGCAAAATGAAAACCAAGAATAGATTATCGAATATTCAATAAAATTTTCAAACTTTGATAAACAGCTCTCATATAAAGTCAGTGGGAATTAGTTTTGTCAACAAAAGGGAAATCTCTTTCTTTATTTGTAATTTATTATTAGAAATTTTAAAAACAAAAATTTAAAATCAATCAGAACTCAAAATTTATAGAAAAACAAATATTTTTTTAATACTAAAACAGAAATTAAAGTTTTTGTAATTCCATTAAAAATTAAATCCTGTACTTGAGTAAAATGAACTTGACAATAACTGTAGAGAATTAGTTGCCAGGAGACCAAACGTAGGACTTGACATCTCTTTTATATCTCTTTTGTGCAGATATTTTGAATCATCAGAAATGCATTTGTATTGAGAATCAAAGCTCACATTTTTAAAACTTCTCTAAACTTAAACTTCAATTATCATAAAATAATAATGTCTTCGAAGGAATAATTTTGCCATAAATCAGATACAAAGTTATTAGAAAAGTGTCGTCACATTCCTTCCTTATGTTCTCAATAAAGAATAGTATTGAATGCTTTGCAAATATAATATTCAGAATATTTTCAAAAATATTTTTTCCTTTTTTCAAAAGAATCTTCAAATGATTTTATAAATCTATAAGAATGAATGATAAAGAATGATAAAGTAACAAGCTCAATTTCCGCAAATAATCTTTCTTCGTTTCAATTGTTAGGATCAGAAGCTGTCGGCAAATAATCACAAAAACTATAAATTAGATTCATTTTAGGTGAGAGAAAACAAGACATTTCCCAAATGAATGCATTTTCTCTTAAAGTGATAACAAAAATATGTTTTTAGAAAACTTTTTACTCAAAAAATAACTTTTTTTTTCTTATTTTTTACGCCAATTTGTCTGAAAACAAAAATCGAGTTAAAGGCGATAAAAGTTTATGCCATCGATAGGAATATCTCTTTTTTTAAACTTAGATATAATTTGATTTTTCAAAACAACTGATCGATTGGGTCTCAGAATATTCTTCAGTTGCAACACATCTAAAGGTTTTCCTCTGAATAAATATATTTTCCAACAAATGATAGATTATCTGAATTTATCTCATCTCAAATTGACAAATGAGTTCTATTATTATTATTTTGTTGGAAATTATAACTATTTTTGTTATAACTGTTATTTTTTGTATCAAATGAAAAACCAAAACTAAAAATATTTGTTAGAAAACATTCAAATGAATTCGAAGCGTTTTTTTTAAGAAAATTTGGTTTTTGTGACAAAAAAAATGTTTTATTCATATACTGAACCAAATTTTTTTCTTCAACTCTTTTGAATCCTATGAAATATTCACTGTTTTATCGCTCATATTTCAAATCCAGCGATGGTTGGGGTCAACACATATACATCGCACATATGAAACAATTATTTTACTTTTGAGACAATCTTTTGGGTCATTCATTCAAAATAAAATTCTTGAAAAATGTATTCTCAACAGAATTAATGAATTGTTGGTAAACTCACTCTCATATAAGTTATTAAAAATTTGTAAATAATTTTAAATTTATCTGAACAACGAATATCAGTCATATATATATAATAATTTATGATAACTTATTAATAATATTAGTAATGAATTTGGACTATGAGTTGAGTGAATGGTGTAAACAAGTGCTCCTCATTTGCATTCAATAAATTTAAATCTTAAAATTGATTTTCACACAAAAAATAGATTTCAATCATTGAAAATACAAATTTATTTTAATGATATTTAACGTCGAAATCACTTTTAAATAAATTTTAATTTCATTTAATTAAATAAAAAATTTGAGAGTATTTAAAAACTTATTAAAACTACAAATTATTAATTATTGATTCAATTATAGTTAGAACGCGATATTTCCTCATTTTATTATTTATTATAAAATTAATTCAAATTAACTCTGAATTTAGTTTCAGTTAACTATTCTCTTAATTATCGGATAATTTTTCAAAAGTAATTAATCTTAAAATTAGAAGAAATGGCGGAATGGATAGAAGGGGTCAAATGTATTCACAGCATTGGATGTGGAATAATGATATCATTATTACTGAGTTTAGCGATCAGAGCTCACATTAACTATTCCTCCAATTCATGTGATGAGAGCGGAACACATCTCGAAGGAAATTCAAAGTGCGAAATGACTACCGCCCGGATTTGGTCGCTCTCTATCTTCTACAGCGGAGCCATAATCTTCGCGATCGGCTCATTGGCCACTTGCTTCTCAAACGGTTACATGGTCATTTTCTATATGATTTGTGTCGGCGGATGGATGGGAACAATCGGAGGACTCACCATCTATAGAATGACTTCGGGTAAACACTTATTAACTCAAAGAATATTTCATTTATAAATTATGACTTTTTAGAGAAAGTTATTTTCTTCGACGCTTTTGAGTCAATTTATTCGGAGATGATTCTCAGCAAATGGGATATTTGGGCCACAATTACTCAGTGGGCACTTGTCATCACTCTTGGAGTGACTCTTGTCTCCGCTCTTGTTATGCTCCTCTATTTCCTTAACTACAAACAAGTTTAATTCTCTAAATTATTCAATTATTTCATTCTTTTATTTATAACAAAATTCTAATTTATTTTCGATTTTTTCAATTCTTTATAATTAAATAATAAAATTTTGATTAAAAAAATGAAATCTTTATTCAGAAACAAATTAGAAGACAAACACAATATTTAGTGAAGAAAAGTGGTGTTCATTACTTTATTTAAACAATTATTTTATTAAATGATTTGTTTTTTGATTGCATTTATTTTTATGTAATTATTTGAAAAATTTTTGGAAAATTGTGGACACTTTCATCTCTTTTTATATCTGAAGACAATTAAAAGATCTATTTTTCAAAAATGAAAGGAAATTTAATTTTATATTTTAGAAGTTTTTTATAATTAATTTTAACGATAATTGTATGAAATGTTTAATTAATTAATAAATAAATTTTCCCCATTTTTTTATTCTATTACTAAAAGTATTTTACATTTTATGGAAAATTTTATTGACTTTTGACTAAAGTATTGGTCAACTAATCGGAAACTACGTGATGAGTGACACCTCTGACAATGACTTTGATAGTGGTTTACTTGACTTTCTATGTCCTTCACGTCCTCTGTTTGACCTCTATTTGTCCTCTAAATGACCACTAATTTATTTTCAAAAAATGGACCAAAAATGAATATTTTGAAGATTACGTAATTGAATCAGAGAAATGTTTAAATATATTCTAAAATATAGTTTTATTTAACTTAAAATATGACAAAAGTTTTTACAAATCATTGAATTCATAACAATTTCTTAGAAAAAAATTTATTAAAATCAATAAATAATCTAAAGTTGTAGTCATTTAGCCATTAATGAGTGAATTATCTTAAGTTAATACTCTTAACTCAAAATTAGAAAAACATTTGAATTGATTTCCTAACTTTCGGTTGTGTTGAGGCTCGAAGTGATGGCATTCCTTCAATTGTAAATACTCTTCAATATAGTCTCTGACCTGAACTCCAGTACAGACCAACACTTTGTCTTTTGCTAAATATTTGATGGTTTGCGCCGTTTTTCTAATGCATTCCTCAGAGAGAAAGGGAGGGTCAGCGATGACCGCATCAAATGATAATTCTTTAAATTTATCTCTAAAAGAGTCGTCGATTGGATTATTGTAATCATAGAAAACATAATTTGAGGGAAACTTTGTTTCAAATCTTTTGTCGAACTCTAATAAAACCAAATTCTCTGAAGAATTTTTCCATTTATTTAATTTATTATATAAACTATGAAAAAGTGTTGGACACGAAATACACGCAATTCTTTTGTTTATCACTTCTTCACCACTTCTCTCAAATTCGGAATCCATTGAAAGGTTTAAAGCATTGATTATCTCATTTGAGAGATAATCAGCGGTTTCTTCGGTGTACCAAAACTGACTCAATTGCTGCCATCAAATCAAAATTTAATTAAAATTAAGTTTCAAAACAATTTGAAATGAGTAAGCTCAATTAACTTGATCAAAAGTTTATTCAATTTATTAAATACAAAATGTAAAGTAATCTAAACAAAGGAAACGGTCCCCACTTTGACTCAAAAATGTTATGTTTTACACCACTAACTACTGACCAAATTGTCACTAAATTGTCACCAAATTGTCACCAAGTTCATTTTGCCACTCATTTCCACTAAAATAGAGTTCTATTTAAGTTTAATTTAATTATAAAATTTAACCCAATTTTCTTCGATGTAATCGTTGACAACATTTGAGTCAAAACTCCATTTGTTTTCCGATAAAAACTCTTTCAAAGCGTTGAGTGAATGCTCTGAAAGGACTACATCGGTGTCGATGTCCTCCTCTGACTTGTGGTCAGACATAACTTCTATTAAATTGAGACAAAAACAACAAATCAATTATCGATGTTATGATATGTGAAACACATGACATGACATGCAGTGACTGTAAAGTGACGGTCACGCCATCAATCATTTCAATACTTAATTAATAGTCTTTTTTGCTTACATTTTACTCATGTATTAAAATTTAATCAAATTTAATTATTATTACACTCTATCCCGCTTAGTGTTAACCCGCTTATAGTGAATCCCCGCTTAGTGTGAACGGGTCTCTGAGAACATAGA
>JAQFZM010001321.1:0-19286 GCA_034695785.1 Galumna obvia | reverse complement strand
ATATATTTAATTAACATTTAATTATTGAATAATGTGTTAAAACAAAGCAATCAATCAATAGATCTGATGATTGATTATATGATTCTCGGGCTTTAAGTTATCTATAATTAAGAAATTAATATCAAAAGTTATTTTAATCACATTTTGAAATGTTATGTAAACAAACAAATTGTTTCTTAATTATAACATAAATTATTTTTTCAATTATTCTTATATTGATTTTTGTTTACTTTTATTATTGACTTTTTTTCAACGATATATTAATTATTTTCACTTTTAATTTACCATGTTCCCTCGCCTTATATTCCAGATGGTCAAAACAAAAAGTTATCATCAGGGTTGGTCATATTAGCACGCTATGACCTTAGCAACAGACAGTATCTAACACTTGGAAACATAAATATAAACATGCTACAATTTCAAGTCAATAAACTTGCATGAGTCTTTTATAAAAATCCATTATATTGTCATTTAAAAAACTAATGAATTATATGACTCATCATTTCCTCTCCTCTTTCCTATCCATACATCTCTTATAAGAATGTGGTAACCCTTTAAAGTTTAAACCCTATTGAATGGCACATAAAACCCATTTTTCTTATGTTTCAGTAGTTTGTGTAGAGTTATGAGCGGAGGTCAGGTCTGACCAAAACACGTATTTATCATTTTAGTGATAATTTATCAATAATTTGGAAAAAATGAATCAATTATTGTATTTAAATGAATTATATATTCTATTATTTGTTTTAAAGATTTATGTTTCCAAACATTAATGTTTTTAATTGAATCGATCGATAAATCTGTTTAATTTCTAAACTAATTAATTAATTAATTAATTTAATTTATTTAAAGATCATTAATTGAATTACAAACCGATCTTTTAAGGAGAGATCATAATAACGGTTGGATGAAAGGGTGGCCTTAATAACGCCCTTTTTATGTCTATATTATGAGCATAACAACCGAAAATTCTTAAAAATGGCCGAAAATGTCTTTGTTATGACCACTGGACTGTACTGCGAGGGACACGTATTTAAAGTTTTTGGTGAAAATTAGAAATAAAGTCCTTATTATTTATGTGTAAAATCCAGTGTTTTGTCAATCAATTCATTTGTGAAGTAATAGTTTTAAATGTAAAGAAAGTAATAATTCTTTTAATACTGTCTTTGATTAGGATTTCAATTGTTTTTAGGCTTTTATTTCTCTTATAATTATTTTTAAATTTATTTTTAATTATTTTCTAATTATAATTCTTTTTATTTGAAACGAAAAATTCAATTATTAGTTGTTTAGTAAAACATTATAATTAGACAACAAATTATTAGACTAAAGATTTTTGAACTTATTTTTCATACGATTTTTACATTAATTTTTAATTTGTTTTCTAATTGAGCACTGATTTGCCTTTTGTTTTATGCTTTTCTTTCATTTCTTTCCTTTTGACACTTGTTTTTGACATAAGTTTTAAGAATATTCTATATATTTGTCGTAAAAGTTATTTATAGAAATATATGAGCGAAACATTTTTATCAGAAAACAAAAATATTTAAATATTTGTATATTACTATTGAATATATTTATAATTTTTTGAATTATTGAATTGAAATTCAATATGAATTTAGGCTCTCTTTCTAGGAATTAATGAATGAATGATTAAAATTAATTAAAAATATAATTGTTTTCTCATTTGATTCTTAAGGAAACAAATCTATTCTAAATATGTCTTAAAATATTATTTTAATTTTGAAACTTTGAAAAACTAAAAATAAATATCAAAACACAAATCGAATGATTGTTTGAAGCGATAGAGAGGAAAGTCCTTCAGGAATGTGTCGGAACTTATTTGAAAGTTTTCTCAAAACAGTTGTTAAGAAAACACATAAATAGGAATTTTAAATAAATAGTAAAAATAATTTCTTCCAATTAATAGGATTTTTCAACTTTAATGTCAAATCTTTTGGTCAAATATAAAGTGTTTTCTAATTATTTTTATTAATTATTATTAAAATAATATAAATTATTAAAACTATGAAAAAATATGACAAAATAAATGTATGAATAATATTCAAATTGATTAGGAATAGGATTTTACTAATGAATTGTTCGGTTAAGTTATTATTATATTAGAGTTTAGGTTTAAACAAATATACTTTCATTTTTCCCTTTCATTAATTATTTATCTAAAATATATTCATCGAAATAATGATCAGTAAATAATTTTTTTGAATTTCAAAAATTCAGTAAAACTTCATTCAAATGCTTTGAAATATTAGGACTTGAAATATGAGAATAAGTAGAATAAGAATATTCTGTGAAATACTATTAATACAAATATTTTTTCAACAATTTTTATGTGTACTCCGAATATGAATTTAATGACTTTTAAACGCTTTTTCGATATAAATTTAGAGCATTTCATTAAAATTGTTACTAAATTTAATATAACTCAACTTAATATTTATTTTCCTCTCTATTCGTGAGACAAAATTTATTTCATTGATTTGAATTCATTACTCATTCATTCATTCATTTATTCAAATATTTAATTATTTGTCCCAAAATTATTTCTATAATTTCTGTCAATTCTTTGAATTCAATAAATATTTTTATATTTCGTTAATCTTTTAATTGTATTCAAAATGTTAAGTAAAACCAATTTATCGGAATTAAGAACAGAACTCAAATGTAAATCACTTTACATATTATGCTTTAAAATCATGATTTACCATGGAAATTTTAGTGATATTAGATATGCCAATATCATGTATATGTCAATTAAGAATCAATTGAAACTAAAATACTGAAATATACCTAGTTTACTTAACTAGTTATCTTTATTTAAGAGATTCTTAGATTTTTTGGCATTGAATGAAATACCGGTTAAGACATACTTGAATTAAAGCATTAATCGATTATAAACATTATTATTATTAGGAATTTATAACTAATTATTATTATTATTATAATTAATGTCATTATTATTATTACTATTATTATTATTATTATTATTATATTTGAATTCATTATAAATGATATGATTTTTTGTGAAAAATATTTGTGTTATTAAACCTTAAAATAGAAGACAAATGAATCCGAAGTGAAAATTATATCCAAATACTTAAAGCCCGTTATTAAAAAGCATTTTAAAAATATTGAAACTAGTTACTTTTTCATCAATTTAGTGAACTCATTGAAACAAACAAAAGCACAATAAAACCACAAAATTGTTCTAAATTTGGTTTAAAATTTGACATTTGTTTCACAATTCATATATTTTGCCATTTTTTTAATCTAAAAATTTGCCCAAAAAATGTTATTTCAATTATGTTTTCTGTGAATAACTATAAGTTAAGTTCAAATAAATTGTATTCAAATTATTTAAAATATAAATTACAATAAGAAGTAAAATATTTTTTCAAATAATTCTTATATTGTATTACAAATCGATTTAATGAAGAAAAATAGTTTTCAATTAAAATTGTAATAAAAATTTATGTAAAATTTGTAATTTTACTCAAAAAAACATTTGAAAATGTTTTCAGTTATATATAACCTTAATTTAAAAAACTATTCATTTAAAAGTTTATGTGGTTTAAGGTCTTAGTTATGTTCTATCGATTCGTTGTATTTAATTATAAAAATTCAAAATCTTTAGTCGTTTTTAAGCAAATTATTATTAAAATTTAGTAAAAATTTAATAAATAATTGAAAAAAAATAATTAAAGAAAATATTTTATTTCAAATCATTATTTGGAAGTAAAGATAGCATTACAATTAAAAGCAAGCAAGATCAATTTACTTCCAAATAATTAGTGCGGAATTTAGCTAGTTAACTTATGCAAACCCTATTAGGAGGTCCGATACCTTTAATAAACTTTGCAGTTATTCGCAAAGTTTTCCCGATATAAGGTTTGGCTCTCTTTTCTTCTTCTGTTAAAACTCTATTACCAGTGGTTACAAACATGTCCTCATAATTATGTCCACCGAAGGCTATGGATGTGGTCTGATTGGCCGGTGTTTCGATCGATCTCTCAATTGTTCCTATCATTGATTTTAATCAAATGTTAAATTGTTTGGAGTTTTACCTGTTTTTGGATCGATTTGTATAATACGGGACCCAAATATAATTGCGACCCAAAGTTTACCAAATTTATCGATAGCCATACCGTCGGGCAGTTCTTCGGGTAAGAAATGGTTATTATTATTAAAGTCCAATAATGTTGTTTTGTTGGCTGAAACATTTATCTTTTAAATTGGATCAAATTATCAAAATATTCTTACAAATATTTCCAGACTTTAAATCAAAATTAAAGGAATAGATCTTTCGCTCCAAAGTGTCGGCGATATAAAAGTACCGATTATCGAGACTCCAGTCCATACCATTAGGCAAAGACATTGTAAGCATTTTAGTCAATTTTTGTCCGTCCAATCTATAGAGAGCCCCGCGTCCGGGCAAAGTACCTTCATTATCGTCTACCGAATTAGTAAATAAGGAACCGATCCATAGCCTTCCCTTTGCGTCCACTTTTCCGTCGTTAAACTTTTCGGGATAAACAGTAGTTATATTACGAATAGAATTTTTCTTTGAATCAAATATTATTAAATCACTTCTTTTGCTGATAACAAACTTATGGTTGGATTCAGTGGTCGGTATAACTATAGAAATATAATCTTTAAATTCATAAGTATTCGATCGATTCCTTTTGACATCCAATCGAATCATTTCACCGACAAAAGTGTTAACTAATAAAAGTGTATTTGTCTTTTCATCCCAAAAGGGTCCTTCGCCCAAATGCAAGGGTCTCTCACCGAGGATTTCAATTTTGACCTTCTCTTCCTTCTCTTCACTTTTACTGATAGATAATAAGACCACAATTAGTGAAATTACTTTCATTTTTTTTAATTATTATTATTTCGTGAAAAATATCTCTAATTTTGATAAAAAGAGAGTTATTTATGAAATAAAAAGTTTTGAGTTAAATGTTATAACAGTTATGTCTGCAATTAAAAAACACTTTTAAAAAGTGCTATCATTTAAAAGAATTTCAAAACAAATGAATTACATATGTTTTGATAAATTTTTAATTGTTTAAATCACTTTCAATAGAAAAAACAGGTTATTCAGTGTTATTCCGGTACAATTAATAGAAGTATCTATTCAATTATGACAACTAAATCTGTGGTCTATTTTATTAATATATTTATGAGATACTCATTTCACAATATAAAAAAGAATCTGAATAGTTTTACCTCGTTTCATATCCCGTCATTTCCATGAAAAGTTGATTATCCCTTTTTTAAAATGAATTTTTAATAACTTTTAATTCTTTAATCTCTTAATTAAATAACAGAACATTTAAAACATAAAAAACTTTTAAAAATTATTATTAATTAGATTCGGAAGGATAAGGAATGTTATCAAGGTTAATTTAAAGGAAATGTTATGACGGGAAGAGAAGAGTTATCGAGGTATTTGAAGAGCAAAAGTTCAAATAATTTAAATATTTATTTAAATTGATTTACAGATTTACAAAACATATAAATACTAATTGAGGTCTACTAAAAAATATTTCGTAAATCCTGTGTTCCTAATAATTTTTTAAGTGCCTTCATTATTATTATTATCTTGATACATTTGTTTTCGGAAAAATAAGGTGATAATACTTCACAATAATAATTAAGTTATTCTTGAGGTCATATAAAAGAGAAAAAGAAAAATATTTTATACATATTTGATGACTATTTTTCAAATAATACTTTTTTATACAAAATATTTAACACATAATTCTGTTTACGAATAAGTATTTTATAATTTCTAATAAAAAGACAAAACTTTACAATAAATATAGGAATTGAGTATAGATTTGTTATGGCTATCAGTTATTGTATTTATTGACCAAAAAATTTGTCTATTATTTGATGGGAATATAGTATCGATCAAATTATTATGAAATTTAGGTAATTATTATACAATTTTGTGGCAAATTATCCCTCAAATAATTGATTAACTCTTTGGTTACCGCCGGACAGTTAGTCAACTCTAACTCAACCAAAGACTGCATTTGTACTAAACAAGAGAGTCCGCTGATTGTCACGTGAGGACAGCCTTAAAGACAAACAATTTTCAATTAATGCTTTATATTAAAACCTATTAGAATAAGACATACCAGCGATAGATAGGCTTTTCAGTGATCTCATTGAACAAAGGGTTTGGAGACCAAAATCCCTGACTTGTGGACACCATCTGAGCGATAAATGACTTAGACGTGACATTGTGGCCACGTATCCCATACCGATGTCAGTTATATGTAAACACCTATTAATTAAACATTGCTTTTAGAATACATTTTAAACAGAATAAGGATAGAATATGGACAGAATATTGACAGAATAAAAACAGACCGGTCTAAAATTAGATGCGTTAAAGTATCGGACAGATCACAAGCGATATACTCGAGCGCCGCATCACTAACTCGTGGACACCAGGAAAGGTCCAAATATTGAAGGCCTCTCAACTGTTCAGCGATCACTTCAATGGCGTCGTCACTGACCTGTCATTCATTCATTCATTAAAAGTAAGAAAATATGTAAAATAGGAATACCTTAGAACAACCCGACACCGATAACATTTGAAGGTTAGGTAAGCCATGAGCGAGACTGGCCACTCCCTGATTTGACAGTTCCCAACAATGATGTAACATTAGAGATCGTAGATTTTCCCTTGCTGATGTACTACCAAAATAAGCCATTGATGTGTCGGTCACGTGATATGCCTGTATTGCAAAAAAAAGGAAAAATGATTTAAGACTAAATTTTCATGATTTTAATTGAAATGACCTGGATTTGTAACTTCTGCAAATTTGGAAGCATTTGACAAATGGCAGCGATTGTCTCATCAGATATATTAATGCAATCCATTATTATCAGTATTTCTACTTTTGGTACTAAAGCGGCCCAAAGAACTGTATCTGAGATTTCGTTACAACCTTTTAATCACAAGAATATAAATCTATGAAAGAGAGGTCTCAAAGAGAAGTGTCAAATAGTGTTCTGACCGGAAAGTTCTAGTTTTGTGACACTTTCTGAAAGTGGGGCTAAAAATACTTCGAGTGCTTTATCGCTAACCGAAGCATTTCTGAGCGCAACTGATGTCAATCGACTAATTAGTCTGGGAGTCATCTTTGAGGTAAAGTCAATGATATCGCCATCCGTTGCACCGAACAAACAAATTGAGTCAAATCCCCGAACATCTAAACTATAAAAGAGTTTTGCTTTAATTTCTTCAATCGAATCGCCATTTGATGTCTGAGAGTCGACTCCATCTAATTGTTGGTCATTAGTGTCAGCACTGGAATCGCTTGAAAGCAATGATTTCTCGCGTCTCAATTCATTGCAAAGAATTACAGGCATTAAATGCTTCCATAACTGACAATCGGTGTATAATATGTTTTGCCACGTCTTACAGACCTGTCAAAAGTGTCAATAACTTAATTAGCCATGTTCATTTCATATCAAAATATTAGTATTTCATTCGAACCGAATATAATTTATATAAATATATTAATTAAAGTATATTTGATATGGAAATTGTGTAGGAAATGTAATTCCCTAATAAAATGAGCAAGTAGAGTCTATGGTTACCTGTGCCAAAACACATCGATCTAATGAAGAAAAGTATTTGAAAAATTTGTTCAAAAATTTAGAGTCAGTCCACAATTCATCCAAATATTTGGCGCTTTGAAGGCTTAATAAATAGTTTTTCCTCCGGGCTCTCCATGTTTTAGGGGGCGCCTGAGGAGGCGGCTGACCATTCCTTAAGCCTCTTCTTGGCGTTCCATTCAGTGTATTTAGATTTGAGTTATTCGATGGTTTCGATTGGTTTGAGTGGTTATTGCTTTTGTTATTTACATAATTATTGGTTAACTGTTTTCCAGTAATTTTACTGCTAATCAATTGTGTGGTCTCATTGATTAGAGGCTTTTGGTCTTTACTATTAGATGTGGAACCATTGGTCTGTCCGTCAGCAACGGATGTATTTTTGTTTTTATTTTGTCTGACAGTAATACCATTGAAACAACGCGATAGTTCTGCGGCCGCTCTCTTTGTAAAACTCACTTCAGCAGACATTCCGGTCGAAGTAGAACTGGAACTGCTTCTCCACGCGGCCCGCAGTCCACCCAAAATACAAGCCGTGATTAGTGTTGACTCATTTTTGATGCCATATATGACCCGTATATAACTCAACTACACGAGGGATAAACACTCATCCCTACAACTTTTGTCAAACACTACTTAACTCTTTTAAACTTTATATAAAATCTTCACTCAATTACTAATAATTAATAAAATTTAAATTTACATTAAATTAACACAATTTAATCAAAGAAACAGTAATTCTATTTAATTATGATTTTTCTATTAAAATGGCTATTCTTGGGATGCTTTTTGATTGAAGTGACTCTGGGCATAGTCTGGGCAGAATCCAATCATTATTTTGGGGTCGATATATTGATTTTTATTGTGTGAGCCCTTCACACAGAACGTTGTCTTTATTGTCACTACCATTAGTCCGCACATCCATTGCGTGGGTTTTCTCTCTCCCTCTCCTCTCTCTCTTCTCTTCTCTCCACTCACTCTTCTCTGATTCTCCGCTCAATTTTTCATAACTGAGAGCACAGATGTGTAGCTCGTATTGAATGACTCATTGAGAATCTGCTACAATAATCTAATACTAGAAAATGCTATATATTTGTACTGTTGTTCCATTTGTTCCATTCTGTGCCCACACAAAAAAAATCAATTGAACATCCGTTCAGTAGTAATAAAGAGTAAGGAATTGGAAAATTAAAACTTAAGACAAATAATGTTAAAACGTTTTTAATATAATGAACTGAAAATTTTTTTCCTGAAATACAATCATATCATTGAATATATTGTAAATCATTTTTTAATAAAATTTAGTTTAAATGTATATAAAGTTTAAAAAAATTGAAAACAATTTAAAGTTTAAAATGACATTAAATTATGTATAATCTGATGGAGTAATCGATAATCTATTATTTCTATAAAGTCTATCAAAAACTTTGAAATTTGAGAAATCAATCAAAATTGTATTTCGTGTTCAAATCAATTAGAAAATTGAAAAGAAGAACATTTCCGATCATTTAATAATTGATAAGTTCACGAAACTATTAGAACTGATTATTAGATCTGAAATTACAATAATTTGACTCCAAAAGTATCGCCACAACACTCTTACAATGAATAACAGGTTTAATTCTATGCAAATTTAGACACGAATTAAAATTTTAAATGAGTTTAGTATAAAACAGCCAACAGTTGTCGAACGACCAAAACTCTATTTAATAATAAACGGGTTAATATTTGGGCCAAAAATCAACTCTCGATTAATTGATTAATTATTGTCATTAAAACTGATTATTTATTTTTTCATGAAAATCAACTCCGAATAAATCAATAAAACATTTTATATATAATATATGACTTATATATCTTATAGACTACATGTATATGTCTTTAATAATTTTAAACAATTTATTTTAATTTTATTGAAAGTAAGCTTATATTTGATAAATTAGCAAGGCAACTTATTTTGACACATTGAAACACTAATAATGAAAATGTTATAAAATTTGTTTATTGAGATTTCAATTAGATTTCACTGGAATTCATAGTTTGACAGTAGTATCATGCAATAAAAACAACTGGGTCATTCATCTCTGATATTCGTAAAACTCTATTAAAACAAACATAAATTTTGATTTCATTAAAATTTCAATTGAGCTTGATGATTGTGTTCTCATTTGAACATTTCAGGTAAAGGTTGGAAACCAGGAATAGCCGCCGAAATATTTAAAAGTCGATTAAATATTAATTATTCAGTCTTTGTCTACAACTTATTGTGGATAAAGTTTTAATGACCCGAAAAATATAAATTAATTCAATGAATGAATGAATGAATGAATCATTTTTGACCAGATTTTCAAATTCAATCACTAATTACAACTAAAACCAATTGTTTTTATTTGCTTTTATCTCAATAGAAATCCCATATTTTAGGGCTAAATAAATATTTTAATAATATTGAACTCAAATGTATTTTTTTATTACATTAGTGTGAGATGACTTGAAAAGATAAAAATTGAAGCTAGATCAGATATGCAAAGAAAAAAGATTAAATTTTAATTATTGATTATTCAGTCAAAACAAATGAAATGTATTTAACATTAATTAATTGATAGACTCAAAGGGAAAGTGAAAGCACTGGATTAAAGTCATCAAACATTTGACAATTAAACTAAATTATATTCAAAATATTTTTTACTTTACTTTACTTTAAGCCAAATAACTTTAGGCCAAAGAAAATGAATACTACTTTTTATTTGTTCGTAAAAAAATACAGTTTTTCAGTTTATTTGATTCATTATTATTTTATGATAAAAAAGTTATAAGTAATAAATCTATAAAATGTAGTTTTTTTAATATTTTAGTTACTTATTATTCAATGTATTTCTTTTTAGTTCCACTTTTTATTTCTTCAGATATCAATTTCTTAAGCCTTAATGTATGGCATAAAAACATTTTGATTTTTTTTGACAGTTCTGTCAAATACATGACCAAGATGATATCAGTATAATCAGTATAAAAAGGATCAAATTATAGACTCAGTGTTTCTAAATTTGAGTATTCGTTAAAAAATTGGTTAAAGAAATTATTTTATCACTGCCTTCGCCTCTGGACTTACATTCAAACCTATTTATAAGAACTCAGAAAAAACTTTGAAAATAGAGTCTCTTCTAAACAAAACTGATTTATAGTTTATTTACGTTTAATATAAGTTTAATTGATTTTATTATTGATATAAAAGTCGCGACTCATTTAATTGCTGTCAAAGATTTCACCTTTTGATTGACTTCAGATATTTTGAGATTTTATTTCGGGATAAATATTAATGAAACCAAATATTATAATATAATTAATGAAATATTTGTAAAATTCAGGAAATTTTGTAAAACGTTGAGACTTTTAAAAAGTAATTTTCCAATCAAATCATGACTAAATTTAAATCAACTTGCTCCTAATTTTATATTTATTGATTGATTTATTTTAGTTCACACATTCATAAAGAATAAAAATCAGATTTATTTCCTGTATTCAATCCGAGCTTATTTTAGTGAATATTCTAAACGAAATGCCACTGAAAATAATTTTACCATTAATTAAATTATTGTCTCATTTTAAAAAAAAATTAATTTAAATGATTTCCTTTTCGTTATTCAAATATTTAAAACTCAATTTCAATGAATGCGTTAAATTGAAATTAAGTTCAACTCAACTCTCATTTGAATTAGATTTTTATCTTTAGTTTTTTTTCTTGAAATTAATTTAAAAGAATTAACTATCAACTATTAACTATAAACATTATTCGCATTAATTTGTATCAAAACTTGACGTGAGTTTCATTTTTTTTATTCGACAATAATTTGCAAATTAAAAGAAAAGCAACAAAATGTTTGAATAAAATGTTTTACACTTTAGTTAAATGAGTTAAACACTTAAATAGCGTTCAATTAAATTAATAACATTTTATTATAACAACACTTTATTCAAATTCTTAAATTTATCGACAGGATGTAATCTTATCAAATATCATCATGGTACTTATTTTAATTTTAATTTTGCCTTATCTTTCATATTTTTAAATCATCATATTGTATATATAATTCATTCGTTTCGTTCCGTTTCACTAATTTGACTGTGTGACCAAGGTATTAACAAGATTGTTGATCGGGGTATTATTTTGATAATTCCCTAATGAAA
This sequence comes from Galumna obvia, assembly GCA_034695785.1. Taxonomy (NCBI): domain Eukaryota; kingdom Metazoa; phylum Arthropoda; class Arachnida; order Sarcoptiformes; family Galumnidae; genus Galumna; species Galumna obvia. Next base: position 7,445 of record JAQFZM010001321.1, on the reverse strand, counting down.
AGTCAATTTATTTCTCACGATTTATAAAAGATGTGAACTGAGAGAACCAGAAATTACTGATAATAAGAATTTTGGCGATCATTTCATTTCATTTTAAATTCAGATTAAAATAAAAACTCATTTATTAAAGTAAATGTTTAACTTGAAATAATTGATCTTGTTGTAATTCCTAAAATGTCATTAACTGGATAATAAAATTGAATTAGAAGAGTAGTTTCCTAGAAAATGACCTATTTCAAATTCAATTGGAACGACTAATTCTCTCTCTATCCCTTTCTATCACTCACTCAGTGTTTATGCAATTTTGATCGAAAAGAAAGTTTGAAATGAACTTGATTTATTTTTTAATGTGTCTCACGTATGACTGGAAAGCAAATTATTTTCTGCCGACTAATTCCAAGAGTCAATTATCTTTGAGTCAATTGAATTACGTGTTTTAATACAGAGTTTAATGCAAAAGACTTACATTACAATTGAATTTCTATTTCTTATTTCCTTTTCAACACTTTTTGATGAATTGCTTGCATTAACGCAAACTTAATTACATTTAAAACAGAAGGCAATTGTTTCAGCAAAGAATCGACACTTTGCTCTCAGACACCCTTTGGGTGACAAAAACTTACCCTTCATTTCATTTTTAATGATCAGTGAATTCATTTGAATATTTAAGTAAAACATTTATACGGAAAGCGATGAAAATTAGATGAAATGAATGAATAATTCAATTCTGATCTTAAATTCTAATTAATTCGAGAAAATTTCTTTAGATTATGATATGATATAATATAATCAGTTTTAGAGGGAATTCCTTTTAAAATTTCACAGAAAATAAGTCGACTCTAAAAACCATTTCGAATAAATATATGGAGAAAATGTTTTATGGGTTAATTAGATATTATTATAATAAAAACATTCACATTATATATAATATATAATAATAAGGGATGACTTTTAATGGAATTCTCCAAATTATAAATTACTTTCTCCGTTGTCAGTGCTCTTGTTCATTTTAATTATAGTGTTTCACAATTGTATAACTGTTGCCGTTATGTTTGTTACTACTGTTTAAATTCAAGTTTATTTGAGAGAATCATGCTAATTCTAAAATAATGAAACCATGCGAAACATGAAAATAACAATGCAAACAATTCTTGGCCAGTTCATTTCAATTTGTTCCTGATGCTAAATAGCGTTAAATATTTTTTGTTTTTGAAAAATATGTATTTTAATTACAAATTCAGTTATTTTTCAAATACAAAATTATTTAGATTTAGATTATTGTTGAAAACAAAAGAGATTTAATGGGATTTACGAGACTTAAGGCAAAGAATTGGCTGAAAAAAAGCGAAAAATTAATTCTGATTTCGAGCGAAAGTTTTCACTTTCATTGAAATTAAATGTTTGAATAGAAATAAGTATTTATTATTTAATATTATCATTGAATACTACTTTTCAAAAATAATTTGTATACCAATACTCCCGAAGGGCTTAAGAACTGTTTCTCTGGAAGAAAACGTGTGTTGTCTCTCAAAATATCCGATTTTAGATCACGTTTTTATTTGAGATAAATAGGAATAAACTCGTTTAGTATTTGGGCCTCACTTTGTTTATATTCATATTTTCAATGGAAATGCCATAACAAACAAAATCAAAACATTTACTGATTTATGGCAGAATTCAAATGAAATTCCGGCAAATCTCATCAAAAGTGATCATGATCAAAATTTAATCTACTTAATTAAGAGAGTTATAAAATAAATTAGACTTAAGTATAATCTTATTCGAGATCTTGTGAGAGATCTTCGGTGAAACTATTCTTTCGATTTATTAATTGTTATTGAATTAAATTAACAATTGCAAATCACTAATTGCAAGGTGTTTTCAGTTATAAGAACGAAGGTAGAACCAGGAAGAATTACTAAGTGGTTAAAACTAACATTACGTTTAATCATCTCTAAAAGTTTAATTCATTCAATTTGTGTATTATTTTCAATAAAAATTAAATTATGTCTCAAAGTTTAATCGGAAACCTTTCGGACAAAAAACATTTGAAACAAAAAACTATTGAATTATTTGAGAAATTCATGATTTGTTAGTTAATTGCCTTTTCCCAAATGAACATTGAAATAAACCTGCAGACATTCAGTTATCTATTATTTGAGACCTCTAGCCAATTAACAACTATAGATAATCTAGCAAAAGTGAGAAAAATCTAAATCTGATCCTATTTTTACAGTTCAGAGATTGAATATATAAATGAAAGCTGTTTGGACGGGTCATGTCCTGTGTTCTACTTTTTGCACGTAAACACTTATAAACTCTATTATAATTAGTTAATCAAAGTTGAAATTATGACGTCATAGAATTACCGTTTGCTCTCTCTCTCTCTCTCTCTCTCTCTCTCTCTCTCTCCCACTCTCTTAACTTTCCTCTCATTCGTTGATTATTAAAAAAGTTACGTTTAATTTCACTTTTGTTTTGAAGTCAATTTCTCATCTTATTTCGCACGACTGGTCTCGAGAACAGTCCCTCTCGTCGTCCAATGATATCTAAGGAGTCATATAAGAGAGGGTGTATTCTCTCTGTTTCTCATCAGTATATAAGCGCCGGTTGTTTTCAGTTGATAAGCAGTTCATCCATTCAATCGATCTCTAACTTTCAATATTTGTTTTTCAGTTTATTTATTTTCATATATACTGTAGTCTAGAACTTATATCTTGATATATTTGCCACAACAATGCTCAAGGTAAGTTTGTTTTAAAAGTTTGTGTATCTATTATATTATAAAAGACCAACTATTGTGTCAATAGACCACTGCCTCAAAGGATATTAAATTTCTTTCATTCAATAGTTGTCTATAGTTTCAACTATTTTTGAAATATTGATTTATCTAACTCTTAACAATATTAGCTTGCTCAATATTTTGGTCCATATTTTGATGGATATATTTTTGAAATTCTTATATGATATTAAGTGATTATAATATGATTTAATTATTTACAGATCGTAGCCCTTTCACTAGTTTTGGGAGCTGTCAGTGCCAGTTATGGAGGTGGAGGAGGATATGGTGGCGGAGGTGGGGGTGGAGGCGGAGGAGGAGGATATGGTGGGGGATACCACTCAATTGAATTACCCGTCAAATCATATCATCACATGGAAGTTATCCCAGTACATTCATATGAAGAGCCCTCATCTACTTATGTTGACGTTCCGGGCGGTGTTCTTCCCGTCTATTTGACATTTAAGACACAGTCATCGCCCGTATATGTGAAGCAACAGCATAGAGGCACCAAGGGCAGTTATCAAAAATCTGATTCCTATGACGAACCGCACAAATTGGTCCACGAAGTGGTCAAACCCGTCATCCAAGAGGTCAGAGAAGTGATCACTCCATACAGAAAAGTTGTCCAGGTCATTAAACCAGTCAAAGAAGAAGTTTTGACCAAAGTGCACAAGGGTGAACGCAAGGGAGGTTATGGCGGTGGCGGATATGGAGGCAATGGTGGTGGAGGAGGAGGAGGAGGTTATGGCGGTGGAAAGGGTTATGGTGGTAACGGAGGCGGAGGAGGAGGTGGTTACGGAGGAATGGGAGGTGGATATGGAGGTAGTGGTGGCGGATATGGAGGCAAAAGTGGTGGTTATGGAGGCGGTAGTGGTGGTGGTGGTTATGGAGGCGGTAGTGGTGGTGGTGGATATGGAGGAATGGGTGGCGGATATGGCAAAGGAGGCGGAGGCGGTGGATATGGTGGTGATGGCGGCTACGGTGGTGATGCCTACGGTGGTATGACCATTGGTGGTGGTTATGGTGGCGAAGGCTACTAAATTAGTTAACTAGCTCAATTAGAACGTACACCAAAAAATTACCTTAGTACCTTTTTATATATCTTAGATGTAAATCAAAGATTCTCTGTTCGAAACTATTTTTAGATGAAAGGTATTAATTATTATTAAATACCAAGAGTTCCAATTTTACCAATTATACTAATAATACCTTGTTATATTTTTGTAAAATAGTATTCGAATCAATTTTTTGAAATTTTTTCCTTAAATTATTTTATTTTTATACAAATTTTGTATTATTTTTGCATTAATTGGCACTAATTAAAACTGTAAGATAAACAGTACTACTATTTCTTATTTCTTGATAAAAAGTACATATACCTAATATAACCTTGTTCAACCATTATGATTAATTAATTAAGTTAATTTAGTTACAAGAATTTAATCGATGAAATTTAAAATTAGTTTCGAAGAAATCAAAAGAAGTAAAAATAGTTAAAACATTTTCGAAATATTTTCTAATTATTATTAGTCTTATTATTAACATTTGCTAAGAATATATCAAATTTAAATTGACATCCGTTTAATGATTTATTAGAGTGAACAAGGTAATAAAAATAAATAGTTATAATAAAAAAAGATATTATATTATTTGTTAAACAAAACTAAGAGAAAAACATGGAATGAGTTTTAAAAACATAAAAAATAGTTACAAATATCTATCTTTAAGTAATAAATATACTGGTTTAAGATAACCATGATAAATTGATTAAATGAGACGAAACAAACAAACAATTGTTTATTTAAGTCAAATAAAAAAAATTAAAGAGAAAACAATAAAATCAATTAAAGTTTTTGAGCAAAACTTATGACTGTAACCAATAAATTAATTAAAATATGTTTCGAAGTAATGAAAAAATTCAAAATGATATTGAAAAAAAGAAACTAGTTCAATCTGAATCTATTTTTTATTCATCATTTTTTTGAAAACCGGATAAATTTTATTTTATTCAATACTTTTTCAATAAAGTTATCTGATTGGAGATAGAATTTAGAACAGGAAGACTTTCATTTTCATCTTACCCATTTTTTTGACCAAGGTCTCATCTTTTATAGGAAAAGATAAGTTTCTAAATATTTAATTTGCGATTAAAATTGATTGGATCACAAAATTATCGAACAATAATCTAAGTCTTAAATTTTATAAAAAATAATTTCTTTTATTATTTAATTACTGAAAAAACAGCAGAAAATAAAACATGAAATCAAATATTATATCAAAAAACAAATCATTTATTATAACAAAAATTACAGCTTTTCTATAGATATTACTTTAGATATTAATTAAATTTACCAAAAGTTTTACAAATGCTTTGTATTATTTAATAAATTTTTGAATTAATTGATCTTATCATCAATTTTGAACTCATACATCAAATGATCTTTGCTTTGACTCAAATCTTTGATGAAATCGTTAAATGAGAGCACAACGAGTTTCACATAAATTCCTTTGTTTTTATTATATCTCTTAATATTTGATCGGATTTAAATACATTTTCTCATATTTATCAATGCATTTATTTCAAGCAAAACTATATTTCATTCACTGGAAATTAGGCTCTTAGAATACTCAAGGAAAAAGATATTTAGAAAAATGATATTTTGCCAAATATTAAGAGAAGGAAAATGTTTTTCAATTATGAATTTATATTTATATATAAAAAGTGCTTTAATTGAATTTTATCTCAAAACTATTATTCAGAATAATTCATAAAATTTAATCTAAAATTTATTTGAAATCTAATAGTTATATAAAGTAATCATAAATATTGAAATTATTAATTTCCGTCTTTTCTATGAAAGGTATAATTTCTTTAAGTTTAGGTTTAAAAAAGATAAGAAAATAAACACATATTTTAGACGAAATAATCTTTAAATTTATAACAAAAAAAATTATAACTAAAATAAAGTGTTGTTATCATGAATTTTATATATAAATAACAATTTATTTAATCGCTTAGCATTTATTGAATTAATCTAGTCAAACTGCTGTTTTGCTCGTAGAATTTTATGTGATTTCTATATATTTGTAAAATTGACCCAATCTTTTAACAAACTTTCGGGAAATACTTTGGGTGTAAATACTTTTAAGACAATAAAATTTTATTATATATTTTCTAAAATAATTTGTACTTGCCACTCTAAACTTTCAATATATATATTTCAAGTGATTAACACAATTAAGAAAAATCTTTGTTAAAAAGGAAATACATATTTATTAATGTCTTCAATAATAAATTATTTATTATAAATAAGACTAAATATTTAGTTTAAACTTTTTTTTAAGAGCAGTAAAAATAAAAGAAATTATTTTTATATTATATAAATACGTATTATATCACTAGATCGAGCTAGTTCACATGCATACAGACTTTTAAAGTTTTTATATTAACTTTAAAAAATTAACATTTTAAAATGAATATTTCCTTGGTCATTTTAAGCCTTAGTTAATTAGATGTAAATTTAAATATCACATTATTGATCAAGTTAAATAATTTATTTAAAAATAGCTTTTATTATAATATATAGAAAATGAGATTCAATTACTTAAAGAAAATTATTTTTATTTCAGAAAAGTATTCAAAATATAAAGTCCTAATTATAATTATTTTTTTAAAATAATAAGCATGATCATTTTTTTTCTAATTATTTATATAATAGTTCTGATATTCCCAAAACTTTGCATAATTTCATAACATACCTTGGTATACATTTAATTTAAGTAAGAAAATAAAGCAAGAGCACAATTTTCATACAAACTTATAAAATGATTTCAGTTCAAACTATTTAAGACAAATACAAATAGCATTTGATGGTTGAGATGACAGTTTTTTGGGATGTTATCAATAATAAACCGAATGTAGTGCTTAATAACACATATTTCAATAGTTGTCAGGTGTGGCTCCAATTCAACTAAATATTAATGACTCAGATTTTAAACTGAAATCATTAAACTTTTAGAAGTTTAGATAAAAAAATTTGGACATAAAATTCTTAAGTAAACGACTTTTGAAATAAATATTACAGTTCTTTAGATATTTATATTTTAATACTTTTAGAACATAAATGTCATCATTTGTTTGATTATGTGATTAAACAAATTTTAACAAATATTTTTGAATTAATATTTTAATCATGATAAATTAAATGATTTACATGTATCATGGCCATAATTTAAATAATTAATAATTTAAGACTTTTTTAGATGTAATTAACTAAAAATTGTTAACAATTAGTATCCCATAGAATATCCCTTATATTCGTTGTCATCACTTTTGCCGTATTTCTTGTCGTCGTTGTCGTCATTTCCGTATTTCTTGTCATCACTTTTCTTATAGTCGTTATAAGACTTTTTGTCGTCATCACCGTATCCGCCATAACCGCCATCTTTGTCATCGCGATCACCCTTATGCACCTTGGTCAGACGCTCTTCCTTGACTGACTCAATAACCTGGACAACCTTTCTGTATGGAGTGATCACTTCTCTGAGCTCTTGGATCACGGGTTTGACCACTTCGTGAACCAATTTGTGGGGTTCGTCCTTAGAGTCTGATTTTTGATAACTGCCCTTGGTGCCTCTATGCTCTTGTTTCACATATACGGGA
>JAQFZM010001320.1:0-19290 GCA_034695785.1 Galumna obvia | reverse complement strand
AAATGAAAATAAGAGGAAAATAATAGAAATTTCATTAAAAAATTGTTCCGTTTCTTTGAAAAATAAGTGGAAATTAAGAAATTGTATTAAAAGGAGAGGAAAATCAAGAAATGAATGTAAAGTCAATAGAATTCCTGTTTTAGTATCACTTTTTTATAGAAAATTATTGAAAAGAAGAAAATTGTTTCGAAATCAATATAAGTGAAGAAAAAGAGTGAAATAATTAGATTCTAGGCTTATATGTGAGCGTTGTATTCATTGTTGTATTCATTTGTTGGACATCACAATCAGTTGTTTCAGACTCGGAGCACATCCCGGTCTGAGTGGCGGCCAATTGGTTTGCATCAGTATTTGGAGCACTTGTGGGCGACTGAACGACACCTCCACTCGAATGCTGTGCTCTTAATTCAGTTCCGTTTTCTTTATCTTTTTTACTCGAAGAACGTCTTACCAAACGTTTCTCTTTAGATGACGTTCTTCTCACCAATTGTTTAACAGAAGATCCTGCCATTGATGTCGACTGTTCAGCAGTTCTTCTTTGATTGGCTGTTGTTTGAGTTGAAGTAGAAGTGAATGAATGAGAAGACGAAACGCCTTCTAATTAGAGAAGAATTGAATTAAATTGTAGTAAAAGAAGTGTTAAACCGACCATTACTTGGATTTAGAAACCATTCGGAACGAGTTTTCATTCTTTGTGTTTGTCTTTCGTGAACTATTGGTAAAAATGTGAGCGATTTTGTACTTTCGGCGTAACGATTGACTGTCTTGAGATCGTCTAAATTGAGCGCCTCTTCTGTGACCATCGCTTGTTGTTGTGGCGACTGATTGTTGTGTTGGTTTTGTTGGTTTTGATGCATTATTACGGATACTATTGTCTGCGGAGAGTTTGGCGATGAATGAGTCGACTTTTAAGACAAAAATAATTTATTTTTATTATTAATTATTTAATTATTAATTGTTTTCTAACCTTAAAGACATTCTCTTCTAAAGACATACTGAGTCTGGCATAAGAATCATCAATACTTGGATGCATCATTTGTACAGTGGTTAAATGCTGTGCCACTGATGAGCCACTTGTCGTACACAATGTTGGAGTGCTCTGACATTCTTCAGAAGAAGATATTGCTGTCAAATAATAAAACAATTGCTTTCTTTTCTAAACAAAACTTCTAAACAATTAATACTTAAACAACAAATAATACTTTTATTATTAAAATAAATGCAAAATAAAAGCAATTAAAACCAAAAAAACCAAAAAACGAGAAAAAGCAGACAAACATTAGACAGAAATGGGTGTCAATTGCGGTGACAGACAAGTAATTGTTAGCGTTTTTTCTTTCTTAAGGCAAACCTCTTAGTGGTCGTGTTGTTGTGCCGATTGACGGCAGACCCCATCGCTGAGGATGTGATTCAGTGTTTAGCCAATCACTCCGAGTCTCTAATGAGGTCTTGCCTTCAGTTTTGTGTTAATTTTGTTTTTATTTTGAATTTTAATCGCATTTTTTGTTAGCAATGAAAGAGAATTAAAGGAAAAGAATAATAATTTTTGTTTTAAAATTATTCATTCATTTAGAGAGCAATTGATTTATAAGTTTAAAGAAAAGAAATGCAAAATATATTGAAATTAAAAGAAAAATTAAATCAAATATTAATAAAAGTTATGGAAATTAAGGAAATGATTTCAAATTAAATGAAATATAAATAAAACATTGAATTAAAAGACTGAAAGAGAAAAATGAAAAGAAATAAAATTAAAAAATAATTAAAATATAATTTAAATATTAAATAACTAAATATTAAGTATTAAAAACTAAAAATAGCTAAAAGTCTAAATAGTTTAATAAAGACATACGGGTGTGGGTCGGGTGAGTGTCGGGCGGATATTTAAATGCAAAGATCCAGTTCTCTTCGACTTTGAGCACTCGGCCAGAAATCCGGGCGTAATATTCATAATTATCTCTTCCGAATAGATTACTGACACCGAAGTTGTCGATCAAAAACTTCATTATAGTTGTGGCCACCTTTTAGTTGAGCACAGAATACAAAATAGAGAACAAAATTAGATGTCTTTCAAGTCATTGGTTTTAGTTTTTTTGGATTAGTTTTTGAAGAAAAAAAAACTTAAAATAAAATAAAAAGTTTTGAGAAAAGAAGTGAAAGACAAGTGATTATAAGAATGAGTTCTTTTCGGGCAAATCATGCGTTCAATGAATTAAACTTTTATTTGAATTTTTGTTAGAAATTCGTTAGAATTTTGAAATAAAAATATTTTTTTGATAGACTTTTGAAGTAATTTTTGAATCTTCAGTCGAATGATTAGAAAAAGAAGTTTTTTCTCAAAAATAAAAAAGTGTTTATTAAGTGAAATAAAGTCCTGATTTTAGCGATAATTGCTTTAGTCATTGAATTGAAGCAATTTTATGAATCATTCAAAAGGAATAAACAATAAAACTGAGAGTTTATTTCAAATCTAAACAAATAGAGTATAAAAGTTGTATAAATAATAATAAATAGTAAAGTATAAGACGTTTTGTGAACCATTGGAGCAGAACTCGAGACTCGAGTGACAAATGATTACATGCTTTGAATTACAGAACAATACAATCACTCATTGATCGTAGCGTTCATTGAACTCGAATTAATAGCAAACAAATGAAATCTTTTCGTTTAGATTAAGACTTTCAGAGAATGTTATCATTATTACATTGAAATCTATCCAAAAATCATAAATACAACTCTAATATAGTTTAATATTCAATGTATTTCAATGTATTTCCGACACTTTTGATTGAGAGATAAGCTTTTATCGACTAAACAACTCAAAGGAATTTGTTTAGAATCGGAAAATTCTTTTTACAACTAATCTATTAACTTTTTTCTGTTAAACTCTTTACTAATTCATTAACGAATCGAAGACTAAATTATCTTTAGATCTGATGTCAAGATAATTATCTCTATTTAAGAGATTATTATTTGTTTCTAAAACTATAATAAAAATGTCATAAAATGCGTGAAAAACGAGTAAAAAGGAAGTAATTGAAGAAAATTCAAATCAAAACTCATTTAAAATAATTGAATCAAATATTTTGATTGAAATCACATCTCGTTTTAAATAATAATAAATAATGATTAACTCATTTGAGTGATAGTATTGTTAATCTGTAGTTTAGGGAAGAGCGAGACCACAACCAAAATGTTGAACCAAAAAAAAAATACAAAAACATAATAATAAGAGAATGAGTGAGAGCTTTGAGGGAATGCAGTGAACGGAATATAATTTGAGTAAAAAATTAAGAAAACAGACGTAAGAACGAGACTTACCGCAATTTGTGCCTTTAATTGTGAGAGATTTTAGTTATTTGTTTGCAAATGCAATTAGTGGTGATGTAAATGAATAAAAAAATTGGGTTAATATTAATATGCATTTCATTTGATATAAGTTATCAAAATTAAGTCATTATTTTCTAAGTTTTTCTCTTCAAACAGATTTTGAACTTTTTTTTCGTTGCATTTATTATATTATAAAACGTTTTTTTCTTTCTTTGGCGCAAATTATCGGAAAATTTATGAAAAATAACTTTCAAAACAACATTTCAAATGACATTTCAATACAATAGAATCACAGAATCAAAAATATTAATTTGTTTATTCAATAAAAGGTGAGATATTTGATATTAGGTGTGGTTTTAGTGAAAATGCAATTCAAAATCGGAGCACAAATTGAAGTAAAGATTACTTTTCAGTCATTTCGGTATTAAATAAGAGATTTAAATAAAAAGAATATAAAGAATATAAATGACATTATTTTGAGGAGAAAAGTAGTCCAAAGAATTGGAGAAACAATTAATTTTAGTTAATTAAAAGCTCATGCACTTTTCATATCAATGTTTCAAAGATAATATCGAGACTTTAATTATAACTAAAACCCAATCATTAAAAAGCTTTGAATTGAAAACTAATTATTGAAAACCAATTATAAGAAATTATTAAATAAAATAAATATAAAATTAGAGATTAAACGATAATATAATAAATAAAAGATAAATAAACAAAAAATAAAAGGAAAAAAGGGCTCAAAATTAAAGCACTTTTTCTTGAAATAAAAAAAACTAAAAAATAATGAAAAATAAATAAAAGTTTTAAAATAGTGTTTAAATGAAAATCAAAATAATTTTTTGTTTAAAAAGAATACTATTTATAAATTGAGAGCAAATTAAAGGAAATCAAAGGTAATCATACCTTAAATCGTTGGACGTCTTCCATTTTAGCGAATTTGCTTCCGTCCTGAACACAGGACTGGAAAAAACTGGGCGCCACCGAAACGCCAATAGCCTCAGATGTCATACCCGTATTGGCTCTGTCCGAAGACGTGGCCATCGCTCTGAATGTTCCGAATAATAATACTAAAAGGTGTTGAGTCACGAGAGGCAGTGAAGTCAGTATTCTATTCAAATCATCAAATCATTAAATATTGAATAAATCAAAGACATTATGAAAACCTATGAATTTCTTCACGTTTTTCTTCAATATTCTGCCATTCAATGATCTGAAAGAGTCTTTGTTCCCCTTCGGGTCCGAACACACCGGACGGCAATTTTCTAAGGAATTTCTTCAGAACAGATGCTATCGTATACACAGAATAGTTATCGATATTAACTAATCGTCCGTTCTTTACATAAAACCAGAAATAATTTGATTAATTAATTAAAATCAGAAGAAAAATGACATCAAAATCAAGAAAAAAAAACATTTAAACAAACATTAATTAAAAATAAAAAACATTTTAATTAGAATTAGTTTTTGAGAAAACGATTCGAAAATAGATTTTCAAATAATTATTGAAAACAGACTTAAAGTCTAATTAAACGTTAAATAACTATTAATTTAAATTTATTAATAATAAATGCATTTATGAGAAGATGAGACAAACCTGTAGGAAATGGATGAGTTTCTTCATATTAGCTTGATGTCCTGGAGCTCGAAACACATCTTTCTTAAAAGGCGCCTCTTTATTGAGCTTCAAGATCATGACGAGCAATGGTCCCGGGATATCATTATGAGCGCCACAAACGTTCTCCAAAGGAATCCCGAATTTCACTCTAAAATCAATGATTAGTTCTGAAGATCTGGTCTTTCACTTACTTTTCCATTCGTGTGGGATATGGAAGAGAAGTGGGAGTGTTGGGCGAGTGTTGTGTTTGAGAAGCACCGCATAAGGAAGAGGTGGCCATTCGTCGGGCCAGCGATGACATCATTCTATGTTAAGAGTTAGTCTTCAAGTATTAGTCCTTCTCCTGAGTCTCGAGAGACAACAATCCCTTTATTGTTGATTAGATTTAGCTTTGATTTCCAATTAATTGTCATTCAATTGGTTTTTCTTTTCAAAACTAATTACAATTGAAAAACAGTTTTATTTGTAAACAGTTTGCAAACAACAAAATCCAGAGCCAAACATTGACTGCTTTTATGCTGTTCTCTTCTCAACCAATGAGTGATATGTTCTGAGGCTTTGAGTGGAGCGCTATCTCTATCACACAAATCACGACAACTTAAAATGTCGGCCAAAGAAGAACTTCAAAAGACTTTTATTTTACTTTTATTTTATACTTTTAGTCATTTTTTAATCAATTAAACCTTAAATTCAATGAAACACAAGATTTACAACTTTTTTCTCATTTCTCTCTCAAAGAGTGAGACAACAATTAATCATTAAATTCATTCATTATTTTATTGCAATAATTAGAAAACAATTCATAAAAAAACTTTACTTTAAATAACAATTCATTCAATAATTTCTTTGAGATTTCACTTGTCAATGAGCGAGCTAACAATGATCATGCTAATATAACACTTTTTAGAGACTATAAGTCAGTTGTGCGCAAGTTTTCAGAGTTTTTCCAAAAATTTGAATTTATTTCTGAAAAAGAGTTGACTTTTTGTGAAAAATATTCAACAATTAAATTGAAATTAAGATACGCTCTGAGAATAGCATTCAAATAGACTACAATTAGACTACAATTATGTCGAGAACTCTGAAAACACCCTTTTCTAAACTAAAAGTGTCTTTTAAGTGTTTTAATGTTTAATTTACCATTTAATCAACATTTAAGACAATATTTAGCCATTTTTAATGAAGAGGAAAATATTCTAAAGAATAGACATTAAAATAATCTAAAATTAATTAAAATAGAGTTTATTTTCTATTTTTAATTATATTCCCGACAAGTCTTCACTTAAATGGACTTCACTTAAAGTATTGCAAAAAAAGTCGTTTTTATTGTTGTGAAGTTTTTTTTTTCGTAACAATTGAAAAGTGTTTGACTTATTTTTAGGTTTAAATGATTTGAAATGAATAAAACGATTATTAAAATAGTTGTCAGAGTTGAGCAAAAAGGGGTTCAAAAGTCACTGACTAATTGTTTTGGAATTTTCTATTGAAAAACAAAATCATTATTAGAGAAGTAGTGATTCACTGAAGTATATCCTTATAAACATTAAACGAAAGGTTATTCTAAGTTAACAACAATTACACTAATATTTTGAATAACAAAATAATGTTTAACTCAATAATGTTTTACCAAAATCTTGTAGAAAATGCCCCAAAAGTTGTCCAACTCTGGTATTTATGAAAACAATAATAAGTACTTATATTTGTTGAGAATAAGTACTTCAAAAAAGTGATAATAATTGCAGTAAAAAAGTTTTGTTGATAATTGAGTTGTTGTTGTCAATAGAGGCGACTCTTTGTCAAACCGATAACATAAGGATTGAATGAATTCATTTATTATGATTATTAGCTCGAGATTAATTCTTTGATAATATAATCATGTAAAATAATATAAGCTTTGAATTAATATTTTTCCTTTCCTCTAATGTATTGTTGTATAGCGAGGCAATATTTTCAATATAATATAATGATAATAACATGATTAATTTGAATGAATGCGTAATTCAATACGAAAGTACAAATTTCCACAATTTCTAAACTATCAAAACTATCTCGTGTTTCCATTATTACGTAAATCTTGTTTTTTCCCTCAATTCTTGTTTAAGTCATTGAACTTTATTTCAATTAAACTTTTTAATTATTTATTTTTTATTTAAATTAATTTAAGACTTAATTTTCAAACTAAAAGCGGGTTAAGAGTCGATCATCAAAGTCGACGTCTAGTCTTGGGTTTAGTTTTTAAACTAATTTAAATTTAAATAGACTCTAATGAAAGGTAAGACAAAAGCGTAGGAATTGTTAACATTGAATAACAGATTTGACTTCTAATTGTTTTTATCTCAAACTCGACTAAACATATAATTTAATCATAAATTCAATGATACCTTTACTTGACTTCTCATTAACATTTCCAGAGATACCAGAGATGCACAGAATTGAAAACGTATTAAATATGAGAATTTACTCGCTTTAAGACTGAAATACAAATTTATTTTGGATTAATTAGTATTAATAACATAAATTAGAATTTCCTTGACAATTTATTTTATGGCTTTTGATTGTTAAGTTTGGAAAAATGTAGAAAACGAGAGAAAACTCTTATCCATCCCTTAATTCAAAGTAATTAAAGGAATTTTTATTCATTTGACGATTTGTTTGAAACCATAGAATCGTTGCATAAATTGTGAATTGTTTTCCAGATTTGGATATTTAAACAAAAGGACACTTTGTTGATAAGCTCGAGCCTATCCTCACAGGAAGAAGACTTTAATAATAACTGAATTAATTTTGAATAAAAAAATTCATCAAAACTTCTATTGTAATTGAAATATCCTCGCTCAATGTTTTATTGTTGAGAAACTGTTTTAAATTAAGGGATGAGCACACGCTCTACAATATACATTATGTATTAATGTTTAACTAGATCTTTAACCAAATCTATTTATTCAGTTTTTCTTCTGAAACACATTTCTCATCAAATTATCCATTGATTGACATTTTGAGGTCATTTTTCTCTTTAATTCCATTATTTGAATCTTTTGAATATAAACTGGTATTAATTCATATCAAGTAATGGCTTTAACATGTTCATAACACCAATATTAACCTTGGATGAGTGCACAGTTCTTATTTTTTAAGCTTTGCTCAAGTCTTTCAATAAGACTCAAATTACTCGTAAATATTTACTGAGAATTACAGTAAAAGTACTTTTATTTAAATATTAAATTAAATTGATTTTTATTAAGTAATCTTTTTATATTAAATCATAAATTTTATAATTAAATCTTTTATTCAATAAATTATTCACTAAATTCTTAGAGATTTTAATAAATCATATAATAATTGTGTTTAACTCTTATCTGGTGTTTTACTGTATTTCATTCAAAACTATCTGTCATTTAATATCTGGTATTTTAATGAAAACAATTTAATGGATTATTTCATAACTCGTTTTGAAAATTGTGTTTACAATACATTAAACCAATCATCAGTTCAATGGTTTCGTCAATTAATTGAAATTTAATACAAAAATAATTAAAAGAAATTTGTTTTCATTTGAATTACAAAAATGTCTTTTTCTAAAATCATTGAAAAACAACGAAATCGATGGCAATAACCAATTGATTCGTCACTCAACTGATGCCAAAGTTATGGTAGAGTCCGAAGAATTACTAATAAAGAAACGGCTCGAGTGGGAGCTGTCTCTTAGTTGGACAGACATCCGATCAAATGCTTGGTTTCACGGATCTATCAATCGGTCAAAAGCCGAGCAATTGTTGGTCAGTGACGGACACTTTCTGGTGAGAACTTGCAGTTCAAAAGCCGAAGACTATGTCCTCTCGACTCGTAATTTTGGACACGTCTTACACTTTGTTATCTCAAGAGTTGTATTTCAAGCAAATACTGAATACCAAACGATTCGCTATACCTTTGAAGACGACTATTTTGATTCGGTTTCTGATTTAATCACTTTTTATGTCGGGAATAGACGTGCCATAAGTTTGGCCTCAATGGCTGTCATCACAACACCTGTTAATCGAACGCATCCTTTAACTGATCTCCAATTTTATAAAAGTATTCTTTAAATCCTTTATTGAAATATTGACTCTATTTTTATGTTTTTATCTTAAGATAAGATAAATATTAATAACATTGAATTGAAATACAACTCCGGATCCATTGACTCGTATTCAAGTGAAGACAACCGGACTATTGGTTTGACTCCACCTCCAAAACCAAGTCGTATACCAACTCTAATGAATAATTCTTCTGCTGAAGACATAAATGTTTCATTGGATCAGAAATTGTCTAATATTAGCCTTAATTGTGATAATTCATCTGAAAGTAGTGGTAATTCTTCGAATAAAAATGGTTCCAATGAGTCAGAAGACAGCGCTTTCTTTTCGGAAAATGTTTGGCCGAAAACTATTGACGAAAACATTAAATTTGAAACAAAAAGTATTGAAAACTTAAATACTTTTGAATCGGAAATGATTTCGACTCCAATTCCAGAACCGATTTATTCGACGACAATAAGAGCTCATAGTTTTCATACATATCTTTTGCCGAAAGAGAATAAGCCTTTAGAGCCAACAGCTATTATTAAAATCCTTTCAGTCCTTTCAGACACTGGACCTCGAATTCTGGCCAATCATTTGACAAAATGCGATCTCGATTTCATTAATTTATTAGATATTAATCATAGTTTTGGTTTAGGAATCAGTTCAGCCCTTGAATTAATACTTCTTCCAAATGGACAGAGAATGCGTTCAGATTTGATTGAAAGACATAAATGTTTGAAATATTTTATTTGTATAACTATTTTGACTGCAATTAATGAACAAAAAAGAGTTATTGTTTTAAACAAATGGATTGAAATCGCTTTGGAAATAAAGACAGCGTTAGGAGATCTCTTTGGATTTGCATCTATTATGGAAGCCCTTTCAATGCCTCCAATCTCTGCTCTTAACAATTGTTGGTCTCTTCTTCGCAAAGATTTTACTAAAAATGCAATAACTTATGAAACAAAATTAAGACCACAAATGAAATCAATGACTGAATGCAGTGAACCTCAAGGTTTACTATATTTTCATTAATTAATTACTTTTTTCTTATATTTTAATCTATTTTTTAGCTCCAAATACAACATTTCCATTCATTTTAACTTTAATTCAAATTTTGGAAAAACATTCAAAAATAATTGAAACTCAAGAAAAAACTAAAGAAAAAAATGTTTCAGAAAAAAGAAATTCTGAATCTCTGGATCTATGGTTTGAACAGACATCTGTTGATTGTGGTCTTCAACAGATTTTCGGCCATTTAGAGTCCGGACCACAAATGTTGGATCAATTGTCAAATTATAGACGAAATGCTCGAATAGTTTTAGAAGAAATTCAATTTGAAGATCTTCTCTGCGATATGTTTAGAACTGAATTTCATCGACAGTTTTTATTTGGTTTTCGAGGATCTGATCTCGAATGCGATGAAAAGTTTGAGAAATTTGATAAAATAGTTTTGGCTTTAGTCAAGAAATGTGAACCAAACGTCCAAATATAGGCATAAATATGGACCAATTGATGAGAATTCCATATCTTAGTATTGTTTTAGTGAATCTCTCTTTTTATTACTTCTTTTTGAGAAATTGCTTTATATTTGTTCAAAATTTAGAACACATTCCTTCCTAGAAATGAGTTTAACTCATATTTTGAAATATTCTTTGATTTGATTGAAGAATTGAAACGATGGCCATAAAGAGATGACTGTTTTATTCATCAAAAAGATTATTAAAGTGTTATTCCTTGTATTGAATGAATGAATTCCCAAAATGAATCTGAATATAAAAAAATTGTTGAATTTGTGTTTCGATAGTGATTTGAGTGAAAAATTTAATTCAATGTTTTAATTTTCTTTTGAATTAATCACTAATTAATTGAAATAATTCACTGAATTGTGTTATCAATCGATTTGCCATAAATTCCAAGTTTTAGTCAAAGAGTATCTGTTTTATAGGAATTAGTTTTATATTTTATTTATTATATTTTGAGCCATAATTTGATTAATTAGTGATTCATTATATGGTTTTATATATTATTTTTCATAAATTTCTGTTTGAATGTCATTCCGATTATGTTTTTTTGAAAAACAGATTTATTTTATTTTATTTTATATTTCATTTCAATGAGTCATTCAATGAATTCAATTTTAATGTATTTTATTTCGTAAAATATTTTCTCTTAAAAACTAAATGATTATAGACTTTGCGCTCAATTTTCATATAAATTAATGCTAGTCTTGAACTGAAACAATTATTATTGAATTCTTTATTCTAAATATTAATTATCTTTTTATCATTTTATTAGTTCTTTGGCTATAATTTTCTGTAATTTTCTAAACGACTCATTAATTACTAGTCTTTTGCATTGAATTTCAAAGTCTTTTTTCTTATAACTTATGAATTGGTAATAATTTTTCAAAATATAATTGAATTATTCATAAAATATTTGTTTTTATATACAAAAGCTTTTATTTACATATAATTCTCAAAACAAGTTTTGTAATCAATTTTTTTCCTTAAAATATTGTTTTTATTGCAATGTTTTAGTATTTTTACAACTTTTTTAGATATTTTAAAATCATTTTTATTCGCTTTTTATTCAATAAAAAGTTGCTTAACTCTAACGGAAAGCATAGAAATGCCATTTTTGTCTTTTATTACCAACAATTTGTTACATAAACTCAAATATGAACATCACTTGTCTCCACATCTTATATACAAAGGGGTCGACCGATAAAAGACGGTTATTGTCTATTATTTTCTTATAAAACATATATTTATCGATATTTTTATCGATTAAATCATATAATAATTAAAACTTAAAGTTTAGTCAATAATTATTGGTTTGTCTTAAATTAGGTCTTATAATCGTGAGAATGACCCCTCCCCTCAAAACATATTCCAAAATAGAATGGAAATATTGCAATTGATTGGTTATCAATAGTCCAAGGTTCTCTATTTTATATAATGTTTGATCAAAAGCCTATTTTTGATTTATTTATTGAAAAAATTAGTGTAAATAACTTTTTAGACAATTTTCTCATTAGAAAAGAATTTTAATTTTTTTTATTGCTTTTAAAAACAGTTTTTTTTGTAATTTTTAATAGTTTTAATAATTAGTTAAGAAATAGTTAAAAGAAAAACAGTTATTCAGAGCGAGGAATGAATATTTTGAGGAGAAATTAAGTGATTTTACAATAAAATAGAGAAAAACAAATTAGTATTTAAACCACAAAAAAATATGAGAAATATTTCTTTAAATTAAAAATAGAATTATATCTCAAATAATAACAATTAAAATGATTTCTCTTTAAAATAAATTTAAAGATTTCTTTTTCCAAAATTAAATAATAACTAAAAATAACTTAAATTAAAAGCGAAAGAAAACAAAATATAAGTGAAATATTGTTTAAATCTTAAGAAAAAACAAATGACAACAAAAAGAGAAGATAACAACCGATTATCTTCTCATTCTTCTAAAGAACCGTTTGTTGTCCTTTTTGTACGTATTTTGCATTTGAATACCAAATGTATTTTCAACGGAAGAGTAATTTCAAAATAAATAATTGAATAAATAAGTAAAAGACTGCATAAATCACTATCTTTTTCATTGTTTTCTTTTTAGTTTCGGCCAAATGTTTCGACACTTAATCTCGAAAAAAGTTATTAAAACTTTTGGCGAAAAAAATTGATTAAAACTAAATTTCATTTTTGTTTTTCACTTCTTTTTTCGAAATTATAGTCCATTTGTTTTGGAAAAAGTTGTTGTTTTTGATGTAGTTTTTAGCGAAACTCATAGATCTGTATCGAATGATCCGGTATATGAACCAGAGTTAACGACTGATACCTGTTTTTAAGGTAAACCATAATTTTGTTATTCTTTAAAATCATTGATTCGTAAGAATTATGGTTTTAATGATTATATTTTTATTTTTAATTCAATTCTAAATGAGTTTTGAGAGGAATGTTAGGACTCACCACTCAGACTGTCGGTGATAGTAATAACCTTCGATAGTGGCCGTCGATTTCGTGAAACAAATATAATAAAAACCGGCAAAAGAGGCGCCGTTTATGTCCTTATTTTTAAAATAAATAAATATTAGATATTATTAATGGATGACTGACTTTAATGGTATGATCGGGAACTAAGAAGTGTTCCTTCCATCGCATAAAAACGAAGTCTGTGTTCTGGAGCTGATTGTAATCGAAATTATCACAATTAAATGTCTTTGAGAACTGATAAAAGGGAGAAAACTTCGACCAATGCTTCCTAAGTAAAGATCAAAGACAAGAGATAATTAAAAATGAATTAAAGAGTCCTTAAAATGTATGAGACCTGTCGACGTCTTCGTCTGCGTCCCATTTTCGGGTCAAAAAAGGATATTTGGCTGAAATAATCTCTCCGTCGAAAAACGTGGTTAACGTCGGATATTCTTCTGTTAAACCTAAACATTAAAAAAAAGTGTTTTTAGTGATAATAAGATTAGTGTTTAATCTTTGATAATAATAATACCTTTAATTTTTAAGTAACCGCAAAGATATGAATTGATTTCGTCGACGTTCTGATTGAGTGCCAAAAATGAGATAATAATGAATAAGTCATTAATAAAATTCTTTGAATTTCATGTCTAAAATGTCTTAACTATAATCTCGTGGCTGTTAAGACATTTTACGATAAACTAATCCATTGATTACTTGAAGGACAACTTCGACGTCATAACAGTTTCCTTTGGACTTTTGGTGTCCACCAAATTTGGAACCGTTGTATAGAAGAGATTGTGTGACTCCTAATTGTTTGTCTGTTAAACAATACCTTTTAGTCACAATCGGATCAATTGATAAATTGTTTAATAACTTACGCGAAGCCATGAGAGGAACACCTCTTAAGGTTTGTTTGCTTTTTATGAGTTGTTTCGCAGAGTTTTGTTGAGAATTATTAAAGATTTTATCTGATTCTTCGTGACATTTGCCATCAGAACAGTTACAATTATCTGTATCCATGTCTTGTGTCTGAGCACAAATCTGTTCGGCTAAAGACCTGACCGGCATTTCGATGACGACGGGTCTTGTGGTGGACACGATTTCTTCACTTGAAATTATCGTTTATTTCGATGAATAACTTTAAATCCAAACACAAAACCGATCGACAGTTATGTCAGAAAAATGTGGTTTTGATTACTTGGATTAGACAACAATTGGATCAAATGATTGTTGAGATTATTTGCCAAATATTTGTCTTAATATTCAATGCTATTAATGGTTGAAAAACAGGTCTGAAAAACAAGAGATAAAAATCTGAAGAATCGTTTGATATTCAGTCAACAATTTGGTCCCATTTTAGATAAGAAAAAACAGTGAAAGCCTTGACATAAATAACACTTAAAATGTTTGTCTTTTCAACTGTTCTATAGTCTGGTAATGGTCTGAATGTCGACAAATAGTGTCGATGAGGAGAGTTTGCGCCAAACGTAACGCCAAACGTTCTCTCATTGATGTCATTCACCTCAAACTCAATAATGAATTAAAAAATTAATTTCTTTTTATTTTTTAATTTTCAATACTTTTTATACAAAACTTTTTGCATGAAATCTGTATTAAAAACAAGTCTTTGAACTTTTCTTAAACTCTCTTTAAAGGAGTCATTAGTTTCTGTTTTTAAGACATGACTTGAATAAAGTCTTCAATGAATTGCTTTTATTCTAACTTTTCTTTCAATAATTTTTTATGAATTAAATATCTTTTGAATTAATAACTATTTTATGATTTGAATGAAAGATAAAAATAAAGTGAAAGTAGTTTTCAAATACTAAACACTAAATATATTTTTAAAATAACAAAAATATTTGGCAAAACTTTTTCATTTGTAAAATATTTTTAGATCGCATTCAATAAGACTTTAAATACTTTGAGTTTTCATTACAATTGAATTCATTTAAAAATACTTTTATCTAAACTTTTGTATTTAAAGTATAGCCTGAAGTCAGTTCAACAATTAGAGACGATCCCGAGATTAAGCTTTTCTGGTTTCCGATAATTTGAAACTTATTTTAAAGGTTTTTAAGTTTTTTTTATTAAAAATACTTTAATAATTATCAGTTAATTAAAATTGCAGTAATGAATCTCTGGAATGAAAGGAATTTTAACTTTTGTTTACTTATTTTAAAGGATAAAAAGTTTTCAATAATTATTAAAACTATTTAAACAAATTATTGCTTAATATTCTATAATAATATCTAATCTTTGATTTATTTAATTATAAAATGTTTTTTTTTTAAAAATATTTACAATTAATTGTCTGTTATGAACACATTCACACATTTAATCAACAATTTTAGGGTTTTTTCGAGTTTTGTGTAAAAACTTTGGGTTTTATGATTAAATTCTGTTTTTCAATTCTGGTTCTAATCAAATAAGTTATCCTTTGATTTACTCTTTTTAACTACTCTTAAAACAATTTTTGTCATTTTTTTTGTATTAAATGACTTAAAGTTTTGTTAAAAAAAATATTAAATAAATTAAATAATAAATTAAATAATATTTTAAGATTTTTTCAATTTATTTCGCATTTAATTAATTATTCGAAATTCGATTCGAAAACTAAAAGCATTTTATAAACAATAAAAATAAACAATAATTTCTTAGATTTTGATTTAAATTAATTATAATTTTTGTTTAAATAATTAATAATAAAATTAATAAAATTAATAAAATGTCAGACTTTTGTCTTACAGTAAAAGCGAAACTCAGACTAAAGATAAAAGATTTGGACTTAAGAAATGAATTGATTAACTATAAGAGCAAAGAATTGGATTTTGCGTTCAATAAATGGCAAATATTTGTTTCAGACTTCTTCTTCAAACGAACCAAATGTTTGTCAGTCGGTCTAAATCTTCTAACTTTTGGATCAATTAATGTCTCACAGATTTTATTTGAAGTCTTTATTATTGATTGCGATTCGAATAAACAATATTTTAATGAAAAAGTCTTCAAAGTTTTCAATTTCATCGGAACAAAGACTTTCTGTCCTTTAATACCATTCAAAAAACTGATCAGAAATGGAGACAAACTCTTATCAGAGAACGCACTGAATATTGGAATTTCTATTATTTTTTATTTAAAAACTTCTCATTTCGACAATTGTTTTGATTACAGAAAGAGTTTTAATGTCAAAAAGTTGAGTGACTTAAAGATAATTTGTGGCCAAAAATGCTTTTATGTGTTAAAGGATAGACTTATTAGTCAATCAAAAGTGTTTGAAAGAATGTTCTCCTCTGATATGAGCGAACAGTTAACCAATCAATTGGTAATCGAAGACATCGATGAAGAAGTTTGCGAAGAGTTTATTAAGTTTTTGTATTTCTATAATTCGGATAAATTGGAAGAATTCAAAGAAGAGTTACTTTACGTTTCAGAGAAATATGAAGTCTTGAATCTTAAGACTATTTGTGAGGATTTGATTTTCACTGATATTTCTGACAAAAATGCCATCAAATTATTGTTAACTTTCGATAAATACAATTGCGTTCAAATGAAGACAAAAACATTTCAATTTATTGATAATAATATTGAATCAATTGTGAGACAAACTCCAAACGAAGTGATGGAAGTCATCAAAACTAATTCTGAATTAACTTTTGAAATGTTTAAAGCTATGACTAATAGTAAAGACAACTTCGATGACAATTCATCACTTTATTCTTGTAGTCATCAATTCATTACTTATTAAATATAATATTATTTACTATTAATTCTATTATTATTAATAAATTGTGATTAAAAGTGATCTAAAACTAGTCTTTGCTTAAAATTTACTATAATTTGCACTAAAACTATAGTTTCTTTAATAATTAAGTGAAAATAAAGTTTATTTATTTAACAAATGATTAGATATAAAATTTTCAAAAAAAAATTATTTTCTCATAAAATAATATAATATTAATTAAAAATAAATATTTTTTTTCAATAATTTTATTTGAAAATATTGAAACAGTAATATATGTTTGTTTATTGAAGTCAAGGGTCAAAATAATTTACTTAACAATTATTATTGAAACTTCTAAACCATTAAATGCTAGACTTTGAACAGAATATATGGATAACTTTGAAGAGTTCTCACATAATTAATATATTTCAGGGATGGCTAAAAGGGGTGATTAAATTGAATATTAAATTGAATGTTCCCCTACGAGTGTGGGACCCTTAACATTACCGTCTATGGACAGATACTAAATATGTTGGGACTTTTTGGTCTAGGGGGAGTATTTTGTCAAAATACCCCCCTAAGACTCGGTCCTTTAGCCATCCCTGATATATTTATTTATTTATTAAATGCGATAAAAACTGATTTAATCAAGATTTGAATTAAGATTTGGAATGACGTAAAATTTTCAAATGAAAAGTTAATTCAAAACTAAGTCATGAGTTTTTAATTTAAACTTTAAATAAAAACTTTTTTTTAATATTAAGTGAACTCTTTTTATACGACGAATATTTCATACTTTTTACAAAAACTTCAGTTTAATGTCGCCAAAATCATGAGTTCAATCGTTTTAACACTAAGTCTTCCATATATTCTCTATGGATGATATAAGTTCACGGACCCTATGATAGGTACTTTTGGCTGTAGCTAGTTTAATGTACCCTTCAAAGGCTTATAAGTTATATACTGGTTCTTCTAGCCTAGCTACAGCCAGAATACACTAACATTAGGGTACTTGAACTTATATCACCCATAGAAAATATATGGGATGACTTAGGTTTAAAACGATTGAACTCCTGATTTTGGCCATAGCAAGGTTAATGAGTGAACATGGTCGTTTCATACAGTTAATATAATAAAATATTTGACCCCCTATGCATTAAAAGTGAATGGCTGGAATAAACATTACTTCGTTTAATAGAAAATTTAAAAATTTAAAACAATTCTCATTAAAAGTGATTCATGTTATGATTCATAATATTCTTATATTCATATATTTAAAGGAATTATAAGAAAGTGAAACAATAATTTTAAATTTGGAAAAATGGCTATTTTTATTAATTACCATGGACAAATAAAAGTTATTACAACACCTTATCAAATGGATTGTAATTGAAATGTAAATTAATCATCACTTTCCAGGAAATTTCCAAGAAAAGCGTTCAAGAATAAAGGCTTATTAATTCTACGATAGTGGACATATTATTCTTAGTATTCTATATCTTAAATATGGGGTCATATTTTCTGGTTCTGATTGTTACACTTAATGAATATTATTACCTTGTTGCAATGTATGCCAAATATATGCTCTTTTTCAGTATTATTAACACTATTGTGATTGTTTTATGTGGAAGATATTTTTGGATTCTTTTAATTATAATGATTATAAGTGTTTATTCAGGGTTATCATTTTCTTATGATATAAAAAGATCTTATATTCAAAGACTTATATCAGGGATGGCGAAAGGGGTATTCCGGAATACCCCTCTACTATGCAAAAATTGGCAAAATCCACCCCCTTAGGAGTTTGGGGCCTTTAACATTAACGTCTATGGACAGACACTAGATCTGTTTGGATTTTTTGGTTTAGGAGGCATTTTGGCCAAAATACCTCCCCTTAGGACCCGATCCTTTGCCATCCCTGCTCATACAAATGGAACAGGGTACTCATATTTCAATAGCTGAACCAAGTGGTTTAAATATTGATAGAGTTCAGTTCATATCATTTGAATCATATGTCAAATGTATTGAATATTTATTTTAATTAATTAAAATTAAAATTTATATTAAAAATTATATTAAAATTAAATATAATAATTTACAAGCTTGAAATATATAAAATGAAAATTATCTTGTTAAATTTTTATAATAAGAGCTATGTAATATTTTACAGCTAGTAAATATTTCAAAAAACAATGCTTTTACTCCCATTCTTTTCTATCAAAAAGGCAAAATTTTCCCCTTACAAACAAAAGGGTTGGTCTCCAGAAAGAACACAGGTTACCACTCCTTTCCGTTTGATTTTATGCGCTTCATACCACTAACGGGTAGATTGGGTGTGTGGGCCGGTAGAATAGGTGGGTGACACGGTATAGTATATGGATGGGCTGGTAGAGTGAATGGATAGATCGGTAGATTGGGTGTTTGGGCCAGAATACTGGTTGGGTTTCCAAATAGAATATGTGGGAAGGCTGGCAGAGTGAATGATGGGCCGGTAGAGTGGGTGGGTAGGTCGGTAGAGTGGGTGGGTAGGTTGGTAGAGTGGGTGAGTGGGCCGGTAAATTGGGTATATGGAGGGGAAAAATTTTA
>JAQFZM010001319.1:0-19291 GCA_034695785.1 Galumna obvia | reverse complement strand
ATATAGTTTTTATACGAATGGAACTTTAATTTTCGACATAATTTATAATTGAAATCATTACTTGATCATATTTTTAAGCGCGCATTTTAAATAGTGCTATCCCTACTTATATTCGAATATCATTTTAAGTAAAGAAAATGTTAATTAATATTTGAGCCCAACTCAAAACTCCATATTTATTGTCACTAAAAACTAAATTAATGCTTAATACCGATCAAACTTTACAATAATTATTACAAATTCAAGTTTATATAAATTAACCTTTTATTAGTTCCTTCTTAAGAGAAATTATGTATTTTTTTATTAGGAATTGAAAACTAAACTATTGTTTATAACAACTTTTGAGTCTTATAAAGACTACAACTTTTGATCTAAACTTTATTAAAATTGTTAGAAAGATCTTAAGTGACTTTTATTAAAGAATTATTGATTATTGAATTTTAAGGACTCAAATGAATTTTAAAGTTTGAATATTTATTTTGTTAAAAGGGAATACTTTTGTCAACTATTTTAGTGAACAAAAAGTTTTTTAGATTTTGAAGTAATTCGAGTATTAGTCGAGTATTAAATTTTTAGTGTTTAACTATCAGAGAATTGTGTAGTTTTTGGCATATTTTGGGTCTCATTTTTAAGAAATAATTCATTTTTAATGCTTTGATGAATGAAATATCATTTAAAACATCAATATTTTTACAATTTGTGGCTTAAAATCGAATGTCATTGACTTAATTAATTACCAAGAACAAAATACATTCGCATGTGTTGTGGATATGAAAAGGTCTTTCATTTTTCTATTTGCATAGTTTAGTGTTCAATATGGGGTGTCCATGGAGTAGCCATGGAATAGCCATAGATTAGTTATAGAGTAGCTTGGTTATTTAGAAATGCGTTGTCATCGTTGAGCTACTCTGCAGCTGCTGTTCGGTCGGTTGGTTTGGTTTGCATTCAAAACAGAGACGTATAATTCAATATAAAGGCCCTCAAATTGAAAGCCATATGCAGTACAGACACCAATACAACATCAATGTATACATAACACAACATTTTTCTCTTTTGATGTAGTTTTTGGTCGAAAAACATTTTTTCCTCAAAATTCAAACTATTTCTCAATAAAACATTATTTTCGATCAAAACTCAAATCAATTCTAAAATATTTTTCAAATAAACTTAAGATTTAAATGTTGTCTCGCCTTCAGCTCATTCTTGATTTACTTGACTTTAAGATAATATGGTTTTGAAAAATTGATAAAATGATAATTTTTCGGAAAAATAGATAAGTTTAGAGGTATAAGTAATATATTGTAATTGCAAACCATACTTGCAAGCCATACCCTTGCAATACTGCAATTATGAATCACGAGATCATTTAATTTGTATTTTTAGACAAATAAAGTGAGCGAATAAATTAAGCAATTATTGCCCTTCACTTCTATAACTGGTTGAGTGAGGACTGAATCATGAGTTGTGTCATTAACTCTCTTATGATTTTTCATAAGAAAAATATTTATTTCATATCAAACGGTTGAAGACCTAAACCAATAAAAATAGAAAATTTTTGTTGAATATCGTGTTTATTAGGAAAAGTGTCGAACGCTTTCCACAAAACAATACATTTTGTTGTCACTGTTGTCACTGTTGTCACTACCAATTGATTTTCGTAACGGTATTGCACTAAACGCTAGAAATTTATTGCAATTTTTTGACAGAAATCATCTTTTCTTAGTAATGCTAATGTTTAACAAGAAATAGTTAACTTGATCAATTTGTTTTATAAAACATTAAACAATTTATGCGAATTTCAAATATTATTTTAAAAACTGACTTTTTTAGCCAAAAACCTATTGATTTGACTGTTTTTATACAGACATTCATAAATGGTTTCGTTTGAAATATTCACATGAATTCAATATAAAAAGAGAAAAGCATAACAAAAGTGACTTTACTTTACTATAACTGATACCCGAAATATACTCATAATATATAAAAGTATTGTTTGAACCAAAGAATCGCACTCTTGTTATATATCATTAAACACTGGACATACCGTTCCTACATTTCTAGTGTTCTCTCTCTGAGTCAACAAAAATCGGTTTTATTGACAAATGAATGATTGGACGGATGCTATCGTCAGACACTTATATCGTTTTTCACATTTATTCGCGCTTTCGATAACTCGATTATATCTATGCCATGACTCGAGTCATAATAAATGTGGTAGTATCAATTTCTAAATATTGAAACCGTTTTTATTTGAGTCAAACATTAATAAGAGTATGAGTCAACTCAAACCAAGATTTAAAAATTGGATTCAAATTATGGGAAAACCATAATATTAAAGAATATCGAGAAAATCCATTTTAAATTTAGAATAATTTGAAAGCAAGATCAATTTCTTATCTCAATACGTTTTTAAAAACTTAGAGAACATTTCGAATAAAATTTAATTCAAGAAATTAATCTCTATTTTAATTTTTGATTAAATGTTTGGAAAATACTCAGTGAGGGTCATCTCCAGGAGATCTCAAATGGGTATTTAGTTATATCTCCGATGAATTTCTCCCATCACTCATATAAAAAGATAATTTTTAAAAAATATTTGTAAAAAAAGTTTATAAAACAGATTTGACTAAAGTTGGGACTCATCTTCTTTTCCACAACTTTTGTCATTTGAAGACAAAGAATTGCATCGATTTACTACTTATACTCTGTTTTGTACTTTTATTTAAGATATTCAAGGTAGGACCTAGCTAATTTAAATCTTTGATGGCAATGATCAACATATGGTGTTATTCGCCATTTTATTTTCTCTCTCTCTCTCTCTCTCTCTCTCTCTCTCTCTCTCTCTCTCTCTCTCTCTCAACACTTCTGGTGTTATCCCAAATAATAGAAAAGTGAGTAATAAAAACAAAATTTCCATTATTTGTGTTTATGTCTGTTTGCTGTGAATTGAGAGTTGAGTCAGAATCGGGACCACAAACCGATAAAATTCAATATAACTCGGGATAACCGTAAGTGACGTCACACACGCAAACATCTAATGAAATTTATGTTGAGATGACCAAGAAATATAACCATACTCACTATAACTAATAATACTTTCATTACATTCTTTTTAGTTTTAAAATTATAAGAATTAAATGTTTAGAATAAAGTGTAACAAAAATATTTGAAAGATGTTTGGAAACATTTGATCACTTAAAAACAGAATGTCATTTAGAAACAGACATTTTAATTCAACTATTCAATGTCTGAAAAGTTTGAGAATCTAATCAATATAATCAAGGTATTTCATAATACTTGATGGTCACTCTTGGTCATAGTTACATAAAACATTTAGATAATAGATTAAAACTTACAAATTGTTAGAATTAAATTTTATAAACTTTTATAAATTTACAAATAGTCTCTAAAATACCATTTCTATTAAAATTAGGTCTTTGAGCCTAAAAAGGGGTATTTCATAAATAAGGTAAAATTACTTATTGGTCACTCATTGATTCCCTGATGAAATAGAGAACATTCTATGAGTAATTCTAAAATCTATTTTCAATTAAATTATAAAAATATGATTCATTTGCTTTCATTGAACGCGATGTAAGACATTTTCGTTTTCATTTCAATTACAAGAAATTACTTATAATTATAAATCGGTTCAAAAAACAAATTACAGACATTTGCTCTAAACATGAAAACTTTCCTAGGACAATCTCTCTAAGAAACAGTGAAAAGATTTTTGATAAATTTAAACATTTATTAATAGACCAGAGATTCACCTTTAGTACAAAGTGGGTGAAACATTTTATTATACTTTTTGTATAAACCGACTATTTTCATTCATTTTCAATGTGAATTGCTTTAAACCCTTGCACATGTCACATACGCACTGAATGTACTAAAAAAGTGTACTGATAGTGAATCCATGAAATAGACTAATAATTATTTTAAATAAATTTATTCAAATTTATTCTTTGGGTTTATTGATGTTAAATCCAATGAAGTGTAAAATCTAGAAATTAAGTGGAAAACCACAACCATTGGCCCCCATTTTATCCCTATTTATCCCCATTTGCTCTCAATTTTGTCCTTTTCATAAAAGTAGACAATAATAAGATAAATATTTCACAAAAAATTTGATTATAATGATATACATTGACTACAACTGAATAGTATTCCAATTGTGAGTCAAATCATTAATGAATTTGAAGATAAGAAAAAACGAGTGAAAGGTTTTCTGTAAATATTGTTAAACTAAAGTAGAATTTAAACTAAAAATGCAAAAATCAAATAATTTCGTCAAATTTTCTCCGATTTTAGATTTTTGTTTTTATACTGACTTCAAAGGGAACGACAAATAAGTCTTTGCAAACAGAATGTAAAGTAAATGTAACTCATGTGAAGTCAAGACCCGTCCGATGTGGGGCTCAAATGAATTAAAAAGAATAAACAACAAAATATTTGACTCAAAAAGAGCTCCAATTATTGCAAGTTTTGCCGCTCTTCTGATGTAAACCATTTGCTAATATCATATATTTTTTATTGTTTGCGCTCTAAATCCGGTCGTCCGGTCATCACTTGTGTCCTCCAAAATGTTTGATAGCATTGATGTGTAAAAATGCGACCAATAATATATGCCATCATTTTTTAAGAACTTTTAAGAACTATATTTCACTTTTTGTTATTAATAAAAATTTGTGAGAAGTGTTTAGTAGTGGACATAAATATTGGGTGTAACCCATATTCTGGCCCTCAATTATAGATAACATAGAATTATAAGCAATAAAAGAAAACTTATATAACACCGAATAAAATACAATTCCTAGACTTCAGTCATAAATATATTTTTGAAAACAATTTTAACGAATATTTCGTCAAAATTGCAAATCAAAGATCAAAACCAGTAAACAAGGATTCAAATAGAATTCAAAACACTTTAAAATTTAGAATCACCATGCTACTTCATTTTCTTCTATTTCAAGTCTCATTATTAATATAGAATTTTCCATAAACTTATTAACAAAAAGAAAATATCGAATAAAATTTGACAAAATATTGTAATTTCGGGTTTATTTTAAATTTCATAAATTTAGTTAATTGGAAATAATTTTTTTTATCATTTTTTCAAAAATTTCTCTTGGTCATAACTAAATTTATAAAATATCGATACTTTTCTCAAATAATTGTCTCTCAATTGTTCACAAATTAAATAAATAAGGATTCAATTATTTACAAACAAAATCTATTAATAGCATATAATTTGTTTGGTGATGACTGTGGGGGAAGAATGGGTTTATTTTAGATTTTGTTGCCTTTGGTTAGGAGTTCAGTCTCTATCAAAGTGCCAAAAGTGTGAACATCTCTCAATTTTTTGTTATTAATAAAAAACTTTAATTAAACTCTAAAAGTGAAAACATAAAAAGGTGTAAAACAAAACTATATACAACCGAATGATTAAAAGTATTAAAATGTTTTGCTTCAAATGCTTATAAATGATATGGAATATAGAAATAAATAAAATATAGAATAATAATCATGGTCATCTATTGTATTAACAATCAACCATTTATTAGAGGATTAAGAATTGAATGGAAAAATAGGATATCAATCAAACTTTATATCAAACAATTAAAAATATCAATGGATTGTGAGCTCAACTTTTGCTACGAATTTAAAGGGAGAATAAGTGCAGAATATGTAACAATACTATTGTCGAGAATGAGAAGAGAGGGAGACCTCCACTTTCAATTCATAGCCTGTATTTTCGTTTACCGAAAGATTTTTCTTAAAACCAATTACTTTTAGGTTTCGTGAAGAGGACGGATGTTAGCGGAAGTCTTAGAGGGGACACACAGTTAGGGGACAAACACTAGAAAATAATATGAATAAGAAGTTTTTCTTTAGTTTGAAAATGTCCTTGGACATAGCCAACCAACCATTTCCTTCTTTGTGGTGCTCCCATTACAAGAATAAACTGTCCTCAAACCTGTCCTCTTTTCCGGTCATCAAGTCTTGGAGAGGAATGCAATTCATAATTCTTTTGAAAACAACTTTTTAAAAAGGATTCCGATTTCAAATCAATGATAACTAATCTAAATATTTTTCAAAAAAGTTTTAAGAATCTCTTAAATTTTAGTTCAAAACTTTGGAAAAACATTAAAACTAAGTTTTTCACAGAAAACGTGTTTAACCATTGATTTTGTTTGAAATACATTTTCAATTGACGTCCGTTTCAAAGCTCTCAAAACAATTCATTTAAGACTAATATTAAAAATAATAATTTGTAATAAACCGTAATATTTGGCAAAACAAGCGGTGAATAATAACTGAACTGACCTTAATTAACACCTCAGACCTTGTTTTCCATTAATCTTATTCTCAGAGTTCTTATATTTTTCACTATTTTTCAAACAAATTATTTATTCATTAAAAACTAAATTTAGACCAAAAAAATTCTCAAAAAATCGATTCAAAAAAAAGATTCATTAATACAAATAAAAGATTAAAAATATATAATTTTAGGAAAATTATTAGATTTTTTTTATAAAATGAAAGTAAAGCCTTTAAACAGATTTA
Organism: Galumna obvia; assembly: GCA_034695785.1. Taxonomy (NCBI): domain Eukaryota; kingdom Metazoa; phylum Arthropoda; class Arachnida; order Sarcoptiformes; family Galumnidae; genus Galumna; species Galumna obvia. The sequence goes on along the minus strand of JAQFZM010001319.1, from coordinate 12,721 downwards.
AAGGACGAGATGTCAGTTAAAATTGATTTTCAAATTAATAGAAAAAATGTTAAAAATAAAGAGATGGCATCAAAACGCGTTACTTTCAATGTATGTTCGCTTCGATGCTTTGTCTGATGTGCCGTCTCTGCCGTCTCAACACTTATTCTGGGGATCTCAGAGTCGGGTATCATATCATAAATGACACGAATATTCAGTTCCAATTCAAGGATAGGCAGACATATAGCAAACTAAAGTCAATTTATTTGTAAATCTTCTTAAAAAGTTCTTGAAAATAGTGACAAAGGTCATTTTCAGAATCATTCGATGGAAAACAAAATAAAAAGAACTTTTAGAAAAAAAATCAATAGTTATCAAAGTAGTGAAGACATACCTTGCATATTTATTGAATGTTTGAAAATAGCAATTAGTAAAACCTATAAATTAAAAGCTAGACTTTAGAATGACAACCTGGTAATCCCTGTTTCCAAACTCTTGTCAATGAAATCATAGACACGGGTTTTGTTCAGCAAATATGAGTCCAAATACTTTCAAATATCTCTAAAATCTAGTTTTAAATGAAAAGTTCTAAATGAGAGGTAAAGGTCTTTATTCTTAGGTCTGATAATATATAGTTGGCCTTCAGGACTTTAAACCTGGTCTTATTATTAATGAGCAATGAAATTCTTTGATAATCAGATTGAATTCTAAATTAGTAGTAACGCATAAATATATCTTTTTAATAAAAATCTACATGCTGATTAATTAGTCAAATGTGTTTTACTAATTGAAAGATAAATTTAAATCTTTTTGAAGAGTTTAAACTCTTTGCTAGTTATTAAAATGCTATTTGCTTTTAATCAAGCTCATATTGAAATTTTCAATGACTTCTTCGATATTTTCGAGATATTTCTTAAAACTTCAAAAAATTTAAACAAAACAATAAAAATTTGAAGAAATATTTAAATAAGTAATTGGTAAAAATGGTCTTGGTCAAAACAGCATGGAAACTTAAAAAACGATACAAAGTTTTTATCTCAAATTTTAAGATGTATTTTCCAAGTTTAGAATCTATGAAAATAATTAGTAACGCTTGAGTTCAGACCAATTTTTCTAATGAATGGATAGAATAAAAATATTCTGAGAAATAATTTGCAGTTTTTTTCCTTTAATATATGATATATTTGAGAGAAAATATTTTGAAATTTCTTACAGACGTAGAGATAGACATTGTTTTCGATTAATCAGTAGATTAGAGATAATTTTAAATTCAGTCCATTCAGTAATTGCAAGACGTGACCAGAAATTTAAGGCACAAAAAAATAAAAATGAAGAATATAGAGGTGTTTGTAATTAAATCTGAGACAGGATAGAGAGGGAGAGTAAGTGAGTGAGTGAGTGAGTGAGAGAGAGAGAGAGAGAGAGAGAGAGAGAGAGAGAGAGAGAGAGACCTTCAAAATAGAATATTAAGGTATCGAAACCTAATTATTTTTCAAATTATTTTTTTTGTGCCAAGAATTTAAAAAAATAATTCTTGGAAATTCTAGAATAATATTAATAAAGAATAATATAATACTTAATAATTAGTTGGGATGAAATTTATCTTAATTTAGTACTTAATTTTTAGTTCCAACTTTTAAATATGTAATAATACTAATAATAATGTGAGAGAATTTCAAAAACACTTCAAAAACAAGAAGAAATAGTCGGAAAACTTCATATAATTAAATTAAAACTAAATTTAGTTAAATGTTTCAAATTTTTCTTATTAAAAACTTATATATTTTTCAAATCATATGACTTCACGTAAATGAGCTTGGTAATTCCATATAAGTTTATCAAGAAGATATCTCATCAACAATGAGTTTATTTGAATAATTTTAAAGATAAAACTTTGAAAGAAATTAATTATCATGCTACTTTGCTTTAAATAGAATCTCTTATTTAGAATTTATGCAAAACAACTAATAATAATAACAAATAATAATAATATTAATGAATAAATTAAATTAAATTAAAATTAATTGTAGGCTTATTTGAAACATCGCTATCTTGTGCTGAATCGTCACAAATCTTTTATATTTTTATCACAATTATTATTAAATGATTTAACTTGGTCATTACAAGGAAAACATCTGGAATTGACTAATTTTTAATTCGTCGAAACGAATGTATTTAACGGTTGGAAATTCATTAAAATTGTGGTTAAAATAAATTTTATGAATGCAATAAATAATATAAAACTTAATTAAAGTAACGCTAAAAAACATTAAATAAAGATAAGCCTAAAAAGAGCGCCATTTCTTAATTTAGACTAAAATATAAATTTTATAAAATAAAAAATTAGTTGATTTGAAGAATGGATAAGAAATGCCATTTATATTACATTTAAATATACTTTTATTAAGTATGAAAAGTCTACTTAAGAGATATGACTCGACGCTAGACTTTATTAATATACAGTTAGAGATGGTTAGTGTCAACGACCACTAAAGTCAACTAACCAATAGTGTCATTTATCAATTCCCTAGTACAAAAATTAAAATTCAAACAAAAAAAATCAATTACTGTATTAAAGATCGAGTCCTAGGGTGTGATTTGGCCAAAATTCCCAACAGATCTAGTGCTTGTCCATGAACGCTATTGTTAATTGTCCCAAACTCCTAGGGGTATTTTGTCAATTTTTCTCCAATAGAGGGTGTTTCTTTGAACATTCTTGATAAATAACAATAATTTGCATAAATTCCTTGCATAAAGAAATGTCAACTCTTTTAATATCAGAAGATAAGACTCTTATCATAAGAGGCTAAAACCAGCAATGTACTTTTAGACACTTTTTAAGGAAATTTAGTGCATATACAATGTGACATATACAAGCAACTCATGTATACTTGGTTAGTGTATTAAGTATAATTAAATATTTTACCCCTTGCCTGAAGTATATCGCTGGGTTAAACAAACATTTATTTATCCAAATTTAGTAAAATTATTCAATTTTTTAAACAATTACTTAAACAAAATTTATATTTAATTATATAATCACTAATTATAATATCGAAATAATGTAGGGCTAAGAAATTGATGACTTCAATCAACTAAATTTTCATTCCAGGTCTGGTTGACGGTATTGATCTTTAACTGTATATTTTGAAGATCGAAGTATTTAATCAAAAATTAATCAAAAATTCCAATAAATTATTTACGGCATTAATTCATAAAATATAGATAAAAGTTGCTTGATTTAAATTGGCAACATTTTAGATAAGTTGATAGACTGAAAACAATTTAATAGTTGTCTTCAACGACTCAAGAAGTGGTTGATGTCAATGATGTCACACAAATAACTTAATTGACTTAAATTTGTGTTCAATTTATTGTTCGATTGATTTTGATTAGGGTTTACATTAGTCAACACTATTTAGCAAAAAGTCTAACATTATTTTCGACTCAAATTCTTCTATCAAATGATTAATGATTTTTTGATAAACACTTGAAAAGTGATTCAAAAAGTATTAACTCTTTTCGAGTTTTAATGAAAGTTTTCAATCGTTTCAATCGATAGCTTAGAATTTGAAAGAATATAAAAAATCCATTAAAAAATAAGACATAATAACGATCTTTGATATGAAGAGTCAAAAGTTTAAGAATTTATTTAAATAAACTTTAATTTGAATTTAAATTATTTTAAACACTTTTAAACTAAAATGAAATGTATTTATTCAAAAAAAAAGTTTAATTAAAATTATTTGAAATGCATTGCAATTCATACCATTAAATAAGAAAAAAAACTGAAAAATAATTTAATTCAATCCGAATAAGTTTGAAATAAAAGAAAAAAAGAGTAAATGGAAAAAATTGGCGATAAATTTCCAGATATAAACAAATAAATTTTAAGACTTTGAAGACATTAAAAGATATGTTTAAGAACTGCAATATTTTATTTGCAAAAATCATTTTGAAAATACAAACTCTTCTCATATTAGAAAAAGTAAGATAGGTATTTTTCCTGCTTTGATTATTTATGCTAAATAAGGCTGTTTTGGACAAACAAAAAGCAATAATAATAATAATAATAATAACTACAGTTTTGTTTTAAAATAAAAAAAAGTTTTTTGGGACAATAATTGGCAAAAGTATATAAAAATGAAAAGAATTAGTCATTTAAAGAGTTTTTTCTTAGTTTTTTGTGAACTAATGTTAATTCGTTTAATAGAAAATATTAGAGAACTTTTCAATAATAGATTTGAGGCCCGATTTCACGGAATTGGCTGTAATTCATTAAGAAGACAGTAATTACTGGTCGAATAAAAATAGTTTGCTAAGAACAGTGCCAGAGTGAGAGCCAGTGCCAGTGCCTAATAGCACGCTATGTTCCACTTTGGCTCAACGTTAAGAGTACAGAAAAGATAGGTTAGGCTAAAAACAGCAGCTGTTTGGCACAAAACGAGCCAACAGACCAACACAACTGTATGTTCACTATATTTGCCATTCGGACCAAACACTAAATTCAATGCAATAATTCTCTTCATTCCGTTTATAATAACAACAGACGAGAAAATGTTTTCTTAATGTTTTCATAGATAGATATTTATTACAGTATTTTCAGTATTTGATGTTTCCTTTGAAAAGCTTAGACTTATTCTTATTTTTTATTTCCAAACACCTATTCGTTGGCTATTATTTGTCTGACTCTTCACGCATTTCAACAAACTATTAGATTTTTATAGTAAAACATTGACAAACAAAAAACCGATTAAACCAAATATAAAAGATTTATTCGAAACTCAGTTTAATAAAACAATTTTTCACTTTTATGTCATATAAGGAATAATATGTTGTGATTCGGAAAAATTGTTGTCTAACCTCAGCTAAAAGATAGCTAGCTTATTTATCAACTTTATAAATTAAAATAATGAGAGGAGTTCTCGCATTTAAAATTTCATCAGATTATGAAGAGGTCGTCAACTTTGAAGATAAACAAATACTGAAACTCATTTAAAAGTGACTGAATTTTATATTTTCAACGAAAGTACAATAACTTCAAAACATTTAAAAATAATTTGAGTCAATATTTTATTTTATTTGTCATTAATTCGTTTTTCTTTAAATTTTAAATTTTATTTAAATTTATATTTTCATGTATTCAATAAAAAGTAATGAAATACTATTGAATTTTTAAACGTAAAAATATATTTTTGAGAATTTTATAATTCGTTTAAAAACTGAAACATTAATTCTGAAGACTTAGTCATTGAATTCAGTATTTTATTTAAATCAAATGTTTGTTTCTCTACAACTAATGTCTAAAAAGATGAGGGCATTAATAAAGGAGTGTAGACACTAATCATTAAATAATAAATGGATAAAACTCAGTGTATATAAGATTTTGGAGGAGAGATTTGAGACTCATTTTCTAATATAGAAAATTTATTTTATTCGCGAAAAATATTAACATCAGATTTGCTTAAAGCCATTATTACTCACTACTAATTATAGCGCAGAGAGAGAGAGAGAGAGAGAGAGAGAGAGAGAGAGAGAGAGAGATTTGAAAATTTAATATTAACTAAAAGTGATTACTTTCAGATTTCAGTGAATAGTTTTTAATTAAGAGAATGTCGTTATAAAAGAAAATTTTTAAATAATAGTTATATGAAGGGAAAAGTGTAATCTCTAGAGACAACATTTAAAAAATAAAGCTAGGCTATATATAAAATATTCAAGAAATTGACTTTAGTTTGTTTTGTTTTAGAAAAACAAAAGAGCATGCTAAATAGATTTATACATATTTTCTATTTATTCTCTTTTATTTTCACTAATTTTTTTATTTAGTTTTAGTGAAAGAATCCAAAAGTGAATAAAAGAATATTTTTGATTCAAATTGTTAATGACGAGCATAAATTGTCCTTGAATGGTTTAAATTCACCTGGAAACTTGTTTTCATAGGCCGTTGACAAAACCACAAATCCTTCGCTCAATTTTAACTTTGAAACATATATTTCAAAAGAGAGGTCAAACAAAACTCAATTATTAAAAGCAGTTATTAATGCAGATTTTACATGTGCTTCAAAAATAGAATTATCAAGCACAAAGTTTTTTTTCAAAATGAAATGAATGGAAAAATTTTGTGGAAAACATTTGTTTCAAAGTATTGAAACTAAGATTAAATTATAGTTCTTTTCGGTCGAAAGATTTCGTCAAAACATCTCTAATATTAATAGTTTGAGAAAAGTTGTAATTAAAAGTCAACTCATATTTTAAAACTTAAATTCTCAGATATTTGTCGCACAATTAAAGTAGTTAAAAGTAAATTAACCTTGGCATTTGTCACAATAATGAACACTTTCTGTTTCTATGACCTGTTTTTCCTAAATTAAGTCGATTTGAAGTTTTGTTAAAATTTGAAATAAAGATCTCTTAAGAAATTCTTGACTATAAAGTAGTTTAAAAGTCTGGGATTATTTTTCAGTGAGAAATGTGTCGGAGTTCTCTTCTATTCTGTGTCTCCAATCATATCCGGAACACAATTCAGACAACATTCCATATAATAGTGTTTGTACTCTCAGTTTCATCCCATTTGAGGCCAGCCGTGAAAATAACAATTTTTTATGTGAAAAGAAAATCGAGAAAAAACTTATCAGAGAATATTCACAAAAACATAATTGAAGTGAAGTTAGAATAAAGACTTGAAAATATGATTCAAATTCTATGTCAGAGAAAATCATTTCAAACCTACATTTTAAGAGTTTTTAGTGGACCAAACCTTTTCCCATCGGATATCGAGAGAATTAAAGAGGAATTCAAAAAACTGTTCCAACAGACAGACTCTATTCAACGGCTAATTTCAAAGTTTTGTTGTTTATTTCATTTTATAAGTTATATATAATATGTGTTTATACTTAACGAAACTTTTAATAAAATAGAGATTAAAAAGTAATCTAAAAACTTATTTAAATTATGTGAAGAATTTATTTATTAAATTAAAATAAAATTATATATAAATCAATGCATAGAAAGTATCGGTGAAACAAAAAAATGAATGCTTTAAATGATTGAATATATTAATGAGAGACTCATATTTGAGAGACACAAAAATTGTATTCATTAAAGAATGAGTGAAAGTTTTCTGAGTGAAAGTGAGGCCAGAATTTGCACATTCGATAGAAAAGCAATATATAAAAATGCCCCAGGTTATAATGAATCTTAAAAAGTGAATCTTACATAACTGGCACCAACAACAACAAGCTTTGGTGTGAATATAACCACTGAGACTACGGGTCGTGAAATGCCCTCTCAGTCCCTGAATCCCTGTATGCCTGTATGCCTGTATCCATGTATCCCACTAACCCAGTCCAAAGATGAGCCAAACACAAAGTGATTCGATGCAATAATTTAGTGATGCCTCACAACTATAAAATACATAATAATAATAATACTAATAATAACGCCTTCAAAGTAGACAAGAAATAGTTATAGACTTTTGAATACTGAAAAGTGAGGGCCATATAATTGTTTGCTCTTCTCTAAAGTTTGAGCGCTACTGACATATAATTAAATGATAGAAACAAAAATTCAAATCATTTTAAGCCAATAAAAAGTTTACTTAAAAGAATTTATTTGAAGTTATCAAGCAACAACTAGATAAGAATCTTTTAACCATTAATCATAAATTGAACTAGACACAAAATTTTCACATTATCGATGTTAATAAATGTGGTAACAACTCGCAAAGTTTAAGATAAATCTTAATGTTTTGATCCAAGGTAAACTTACTAAGTTTAGACCACCGCTTGAGAATTCTTTAGATAAGAAAATGAACGCTTAAATACAATTTAAACGAAAAATTTTGTAAATTTCTATGGATTTCTCTTTCATTTTCTCAATGAATTAATCAATTCTTTGCTTTAATTATAGTTAACGTCTTTCAAACGACAAAACAAGTACTGAACGGATTTCTAAATAACGACAAACATTAGACTAAAACAAAGTTATTATAACTTTTTATAAATGATTGAATATTTGAAAATTCCGGTAACGCCAACCATTTCTAATTAGAGGTCCCGAGTCTTTTCTTGCCTCATATTATTTGTGACACTAATTATATACTTTGAAAGTAATTTTAGTTTTTTAAAGCCGAGACTGAGGGACAGAATAGATGGCGATCACAACATTTTTAGTTTGAAGTTTGGCGTGAGTTTAACTATCAGAGGGTGAGAACAGCTAACAGTATATTAGCTCTAATGTAAATTAGACTCAAATACTTTTTATATTAAACACTATTTTTTTGATGATTTTCTTCTGACTTATGAATACTTTTGAGATAATTTTTTTATATTTTTAATTTTAAAAAATTAATTAAAATTTTATTGCAATCATTTAATTACATTTTGTTGTTTAGCGAATAATTCTATTAATTATTTATTATTAAAAGAAAGATATAAACGAATATTATATCAAAGATTTGCTGATTTTAACATTCATTTCATAAATTATATACAAAACCCGTTGTTTTCGAAAAAGGGTCTGTTTTTGGTGTTTTGTCTGTTAGTCTAAAAGCAATTCTGTCAATAACTGCCCGCTCTGTCGGGTGTGGTTTGGGTTAAAAACATTTGCAGTCAGATATTTGAAGCCATTCCAAGTCTTGAATATTCGCTGCATTTTATGGTCAGATTATAATAATATTGTGTTTGGTTTTCAACGACTGTATATCTCGGAATAGTTGTAAACAACAACTAATGCCTGTATTTCGAGTGTTTTCATATACAGAACAGAATGAATAGATTGAGAGAAATACAACACAAGAACTACAAAACAAGTAATCAGTTCATCGGTTGACACGAAAATGTCTCAACAATTTCTTCCAATCACTAATAATTTTGCTATTTTTCAATAAATTTTAAATAAACATTAAAACTGATGTTCAATAATATATATAAAAATGGCCAAGTTCACTTTTAAACCAATGGTCCCTTATTTTGTTTTAGTGCAAAGAATTCATAAAAAAAATAAATGACTAAATATTAAATAAATAAATAAAATTCTTAAATATGAATCAAAATTCGTTGATTTTGTTGACAACAAATATACAAAACATACGAATATTTTAAAATTAAAAAAATGGCCAAAACATTGACTTTTCAAATATAAAACTTGATTTGAACTGAAACATAATATGAAATTAAATGGTTTTGGAGCTGAAAGAAGATTCAATCCTTTTAAAGGTTACTAAAACCCATAAATAAATGTATTCCATAAAACATTTGGAAAAATTGTTAAAATTTATAATAAGTTATTTTCATGAAAAAATGATCACTTTTTTAATGATTTGAGAGTAAGTTTTGTTAAGTTTAGAATTAATGAAGAATTTTGATAATAAGTGGACAGTCCTCTGGCCTTCTCTGGCATTTCCGTTGATTTAAAAGATAAAATATGTATTCAAATAAAGTTTGTGAACAAAATGGTTGAAATGATTAAAGGAATGCAAACAACTATTATTTATTTATCTGAAAGTAAATTATGGGTTCTATAAGAATATCAAAAATTTCACTAATTAGTGGTCGGCTCTCAAAACACATAGAGATAGAGAGCCGAAACTCACGAAATGCTTTTTTGCATTTTTGGTGTTTTATTTGTGTTTATAAAGTGAGTCACATTTGATGGGTTCACGTCAGCTAAAAATTAATACTTTGGGATAAATTGGAACCAAAGATGGGAACTGCCGTCAAAGACTGTATTGGACTGATTTTTGGCGAATTTATGTCTACTCTACATATCAGGAGAACTCAAGTCTACTGTAAAGAGTGATTATCTTTAAATCATTTGTGAGCGTAAATAATACGACAGAAATAAGGAAAACATCGCATATCGACTCATATTTTGGTTGAGACCAAAGAATAAATTTTAAGTCAACGGTTGAGGCTTTGGATAATTCATGAATACATTACTAAAGAGAGACTGAATTGTGTTTTTCTTAAATAGAAAATTCAGAAATGCATTCAAAAAAAGAAATGTCTTGAATGGCATAAAACTCAGCACTAATGGCAAACAAAATTATTCAGTCCTGGGAATGGCTCCCAAACGCATATGTGTTGGGGAGAGAGAGAGAGAGAGAGAGAGAGAGAGAGAGAGAGAGAGAGAGAGAGAGAGAGAGAGAGGCCAAGGTCAGTGTATTAGGCATTTATATTGTGGTACAAAACACTGGCGGATGAATTGGTCAGCGAAAGAGTAGTGTTTAAGTATATTTGTATTTCTCAATACTTGAACGATGATGAGGTGCAGTTCTTGAGCTCTTTCGCACAACACATCACAACATATATACAAAGATTTTGGGCCAAATATAGCCTAGGGCATTAAAGGTATGGCCCATACATTCACTCATTGAAATATACAATAGTGAAAAGCCATAAGAGGTGATAGTAATAGTGGTAGTCATAGTCAAAGTCAAGGTTAACGTTCATCACATTTTGTGAAACACAAATTGCTTTAATCGCTAAGAATTCGTTCGAATCGGAACTGACATTATTATTGTTAGCCATTCAAGTGTTCAGGTCTTAAAACCAAAATTGTCTCTCAAAGCCATTACAAAACTCTTAGTTCTATCAGAAAATGTCAGAACATATGTAGATATATATATCTGTGCCTCAAATCAATCGATTCTATTGTTTTAGTCACTAATCAAAAGGAAAACTCTCGAAATAATAGCATTGAATCAATAGATTTATCGATTTAAAGGCTTTCAAATCTGTACTTAATTTAAACGATTAAATATTTGTTGATTTAATAATAAACTGAGTTTAGAATCAAAGAATAACTAAATATTAAAACAAATCTAATTTTTCAATCTCTCAGTCATTGCAATCAATAGTTTGTTCTGAAAATCAAATGTATTTCAATTGAAAACTAATTTAATCACAAAATGAATACAAAATAAGTTTATCATTAAATGAAATACAAAAATATAAAATATCGCAAAATATCACAAATTGAACGATAAAACTCGAGAGTCTTAAAAATATTCTAAAATGTAATACTAAATGGTTGAATCCGTTATTTTATTAAATTAGGTAGCATGCTAACTTTAAATAAAGATAATTATATAGAAAATATTGAATAAATTAAATACAATTATAATTATAATTTGTTAATATATTAACTCTATTTTGTTTAAATCGACTAAAAGTTTCAAAAATCAATGAATTATCGAATAAATGATTGAATTATAAATAAAAATAATATATAAAACATTATTTAATGAAATAATTTGAAGCAAAGATTTAATTAATTGTTTTATTAATAATTTGAGAGAAAAGTTATAAAAAGTAATTGCGTTATGAGTATAGCCCTGACATTGGAATACATGTTTCGAGTAAATGCTTTTATTAAATAATTAGTTAACAAAAGTATCCTTCATTTGAAAATTATGAGTTAAGTATTCGACCATTAAATAAGTCATAACTGAGTCCTACACACAATCATTGAATGCATAGAAAACATGAAAAAACATTTGTATCGAAAGAATATTTAATGAAAAGACATTGAATTATAAATTGAAAATAGTATTCATGCGTATTGACTATGGATTGGGATGAATGGCAATGGATTCAATGGATTCAATGTATTGCCAGAACTGCCATTGAATTTGGATTTTGAAGGCAATAACACCGAAAGATTAAAATAGAAAAATATCGTCAAAATTCAGAGCAAATAATGTGGAATAAGTGCGCAGTTTCTCAACAATTGTTGGGTTATCGGACTCTACAACTCATATACACATCAAGAATATTACCACTCATTTATGCGTTCCTCACAGTCTAAGCCAAATATAAAACCAGAGGGAGTGCGTTCGGAGAGAACAGGAGAGAGAGAGAGAGAGAGAGAGAGAGAGAGAGAGAGAGAGAGAGAGAGAGAGAGAGAGAGAGAAGGAGTCAATATTATCGACTGAAACGATAGTATTTTGTTGCGAATGTTCTTATCTCTAAAAATACGATCACTAGAAATACAGATGGATTGGGTGGCCATACATACACTGCCATATCCTGACACACACTGACAACACTTACATAATATGCGAATCACAGAATCGCCTGAAAATTGAATAATCGGCGGACAAACCATTGATATAATCATTTGTAGAATTTGTGAAATAAAAATTCATTTCAATTGAAGTCGTGTTTAATAATTTCAGTGTTTTGGGTGTTTTGGGTGCGGTATTTAAAGTATATTATATAATGAATATGTTATCAAAGTGAGCGGGAAATCACCTTTTCTTTTATATAAACACATTTACACTAAAAGTCAATTTTTGCAGAAATAATCTGAAGTATTGGTTAATAGAAAATTATAATTGAATTCATTGAAAAAAGTGCTGAACTTTTGAAATATTATATTAGAGTCAAAGAGGGAAAGACAGGCAAAGGGTATATTAAGTCAGTTGTTGTCGTAATGCTTGACTAAGAATTAAGATTTCGTACAATTAAATATTACATATAATAAAACACAACTAAAAAAGTGGTACTTCTATAGTAGAAATCCTTGAAAGAGTGCACTAACACTAACCGCAATCATCTCCAGAATAGTTATTTTGGTGTAGATGTAAGTGAGAGAGAAGGAGAGGGAGAGAACGAGAGAGAGGGAGAGATCGAAAGAGAGGGAGAGAACGAAAGAGAGAGAAAGAGAGAGAGAGATTCAGGTAAGTAAAACTGGATTTTCTCGCTCATTATCTCTCTCTCTCTCTCTCTCTCTCTCT
>JAQFZM010001318.1:0-19295 GCA_034695785.1 Galumna obvia | reverse complement strand
TCAGTCCTCACATTAAACTCAATGATTTTCAAGTTTGAGAGTCGGCTCAGACTATTGGCTGTTATTTCAGTGCAAATGAAAAATATGTCAAATATCACAATCGGTTGCGATATAACTATAATTGACTGAAGTTTCGTTAAATACTTTTCAATGTCTTTAAAAATATTTTCATTAAAATTGATATCAGAAAAAGAATATAAATATAAAAGAGAGAAATCGAGCTTTAAATGAGTCAACTTTTGAAAGGCATTTAGTGTATTACCAAAAGAAAAATCAGTTTTTGAAATCATATCTTCAGTTAGTGTAGAGTCGACCCTTATATCAATTTCCAATCGTTTCAATCCTTTAAATCTCTTAAAAGATGTCAACAGATCTGCAAAACTGTTATTTCCATCGATTTTGTTTTCAATACAAAATCTTTTCAATTGATTGCAATTTTCTCCTATTTTTGTCAAATGTTTGTCATATCGTTTGTCATTAAACAGAAATTGTGATCCATTTATGTCATCAATTAATATTAATTCCAGTTCTCTCCCGAACTCGAGACTGACTAAATTCTTTACACTCGATATTAAATTCAAAACTGAAATAACTTTGGCCTCATTTTGAGGAAACCCCTTAAATTTAAATTACATCACTTAATATGTTGTTTACTCTTTTAACCTCAAAGAAATTTTGTTGAAAAAATAAATATTTTATTGTGTAAAGTCTTTAATTTGTTTTTTTCTGTGCTTCATGTATGCAATTCTTTTACTGCTTCACTCCATATGCTAGAGAGTTATTAACCCGGGGATAGAACCGTTGTTCATGTTTATTCTCTGGGCTCTTCAATCAATTGCTACACATTAGTTTTTAGAGTCAGCGGCCAAATATTTTAAGAATGCCTCAACTGTTTATTCAGTTAAATAACTAAATTAAAATTTTTTATTATCGTTTATGGTTTGCGTCAACTGAATTAATCCCGAGATCTTATATTTGGACTTAAATACATTCCTATAAAAAGCAATAATAGCAGTGAGTGAGGACTGCTAACGCGTCACTGTGAAGAATGCGCACTTATTGCCATTGCCTCTACTGCTACCCCTACACATTCACTTCTTATACACACTGCTACTACTGTTTCAAACGCATATTTTCACTGCTTTGTGACTAAAACTTAAGAATTTTAGCGCTAAATGTCAGCAAATGTTTTATGAAGCGCACACTACTATATAGAATGAATAGGAATACATTGAAAGCAAACAAAAACTTGAAACACGATTCGGTTTTGGGTAATTCCTGGTCTCCCCTTCCCTTAGCAGTTACACGCCAGAAGTGTCAGTGCATTGTTTCAAATATAATTATAAGTTGAAAACATAACATATCTCCAGGTTTATTTTGTGCCAAAGGCATATAGCGCCACTCATTTTTAATTAATTATTATTAATTAATTAATTATTTTAATTTAAAACACAAATTATAAAAACAAAGCATAACTATTGCGCTCTCCTTCTCACCAAATAAAATTAATTAAAGTTTTGGCGTAAAACAACAATTGGCGTTTAATTAACTTCTAGTCATCCGAAGAGGTAAGGGTGCTTAAACTTTTAGTTTTTTAATTCAGTTTTAAATATTATTAAAATTAATTATTAATCATTATTTTTATTATCTTTTAATGCTTATCCTTTAATCAACAACTTTTGAAGAAAAAATTGATGGAAAAGTCAAAGGTTTTAATTAAATTAAATCTAATTAAAACTTTAGTCTAAAACTGGTTTATAGTGCCACTGGTTTGGGAGGGAAAATGAGAATCAATAACGTCACGAAAACAACAATAATTTACAATTATAGGGTTCAGTTTGTGTTTGACATTACTTATAGTAATTTTTCCTATTCATTCAAATCATGTGTTTTAAGCTAGGCACAAAAAGGTTGGAAATATGATATGAATTGTTATTCATTTTATTTATTATAAAACAATTAAAAGGTTAATTAAATCATCTAATGATTGAACACAACTTACCAATAATTCAGTTGATTTTAGTTTAAAGATGTGTTTAATAATAATTTTATTTAAATTAATTAAAACAAATGTTTTTTTAAATATTTTAATTTTATTTTAATTCATAAACAAAAAATAATTTCAATGCGTTTGTGCTCACACTTTAAAAATTTAATACAAAACTTCATATAAATAACGTCTTTAGAGAAAACTTTTAAAAATGGAACTTATAAAAAATATTTTTTTAACAATTAAAATAAATTATTTTAATTTAAAATTCTAATGTCTAAACACAATTTCTTCAATGTTTAAGAGTTAAGCCAAAAAGGAAAATCTTTTAATTAATATTGTGAAGGGTTGGTTAATGAGGATGTGAAGAGAGTGGACTCACAATTAATCAATTGCACACAATTAGAGTTAAAATAAGGTTTTATTTAATAAAATATAAGTTTAAATACAAATAAGAGTGGAGAGACTCAAAGTCTAGGGCTCAGCCTGAGGTCTGCGAGAGGTCTGTCTCTTATGTAAGAACAGCCTCTCTTATATAAGAGTGAGAGGTTGGAGAGTAGGCCTCTCATTGGTTAGCCTACAGGAAGGGCTCATAACATTACCCTCCTCTGAAAGAAGTTTGGTCCCCAAACTTTTACAATATATGTGTAAAAATAATTAAAATTAAATGTAAAAATATTAAATTAATTAATTATATAATTAAATGAATAAAATATTGAATAAAATAAAAATATAAATTAAATGTAATATTAAATAGGTTTTACTGTATAAATTGCGTAGGCGTAAGTATTGTTAGGCCCAAAACTTCACGTTTTTGGGAATATATCCGTTTCCGGACCGCAAAAGTTTGTTTTGTGTATAAACAGTTGTTTTGTTTACAAAAATTATTTTGTGTTTTATTGATTTAATTATTTTTAATTAAAAAATGAGTTCAAAAGGTTAGTAATTTTAATAATAAATAGTTTTATATATAAATTTTCATTTTTTTCAGGTTTAAAACGAGTTATAAAAGGAGAAGAGGACAGAAAGGTTTCAACTGAACCTAAAAGTAATTATTTTTAAAACTATTTTAGTTTTATTTATTTATTTTATTTTGTTTTTATATTCAGTTATTAAGGAAAAGGTAAACGGACATGTGCAGAGATTGGTTATGACTAAGACAATTAGTAAGTAATTACAGAATAATTACGCTTTAATTAATAATTAATATTTAATTTTCAATTTCAGGTTCTGAAAGTAAAATTATTAAGAAGAAAGTTGAGGAAACGGTTCCAGAAGCAGAAGGAGAAGTGATTATCACCAAGAAAAGTAAGATAAAAAAATGTTTAGAAGTGATTCTAAAGTTATATTAATTTCATAATAAGATTAATGTTTTAAACGATATAATTATTTTGTGATTAAGTAATGAATTATTAAAACTAATCATTAAATTAAATACCATTTGTTTGGACAGAATAATATCTCTAAAATTATATAAATTACACCTTTTGTTCTGAAAAACTTTTGAAACAATTACTGAGCAATTAATTCAATCATTATTTTAAATGCATTAATTCATTAAAATTCTTATTTTTGTTACGTTTAATCATATATTTGTGTCTAAATTCTCAATCAATTGATCGAAAGTTTTTTTTAAATGATTTAATTGTGTAAAATGAAAGAAAGAAAAGAAAATCATTTGAGACGACATTAATCATAATAATGAGTTAGAGTTGTGTTTCAGTCGATTATTTTTAACAAAATATCTGTACATTAATTTTAAAGAAAAACAAGTTTATGTTTATCATTTCGACCTAAAATAGATTTCGTTGGCTTCACATTCGTTCCGGTAGTGGTTGTGGTGACAGTGTTCTCACTTTTAGCAGTTCCGGTCGTAGTTTGTGGTGAATGAGTGTCTATACCTGTGCTCATAGTCTTAACAGAAGTGGTTCCAAAACTCATTGTATTGGACTGTTGTTTGGTTACAGATTTTTTGTTGAAGAAGTTGTTGTGGTTGTGCTGATTGTAGTGGGAGTAGTGGTCACCACATTATAGGGAAAACAGCCTTCACTGAAACTGATGTCATCGATAGCGATGTCATTATGAGGGCCGTTTTCGACCTCTCCTTCAATAACGAATTCAAACGATCTCTGATTGCATAGTTATCTTTAAGCCACGTCTGTCCGTGACTTCCAGTGAGTGCCCGGGAATTAACATTGGGTTTAACCGAAGGATCAGAATTCCTGACCGAAAGGTTTAATAGACCGACATTTTGTCCGAACATATAAAAGAAGAATCTGAGCGAACAGTTCTGTCCATTGGCTGAAGTCATCATTTGTGTCATGAATCGCGACTTTTTCCATAATTTTTAGGCTGTCCTCGAAGTACAAGAAATGTACCTCTTTTATTTGATTTATATGTGTGGTCATATAAGGGTCCAGTCATACGTTTCATGTTTTCATACATACTAGCTGAATATGCACTCATGGGTTCCCACTTAATATTAGATCCCGGGTCTGTTTCTTGAGTCCAAATACAGACCACTGAAGGAAGGTTTGACTCAAACGTGCATTTATTGACTTTAAGTTTATGGCAATTGTCTTCTGATTCGTCCCAACCGTTACCGCAATCATCGACAGAATCGCACAAATCGTAGCGATCGATACAAATGGTTGTCTCGGGAGCGGTATTTCCACACTTTATTTGAGCGGATGTGCAGCCAATAGTTGACGGTTGAGGCGGTCCACAGTTTGTAAACATAATATCATCGATAGCCAGTGTCTTAGCTTGGTCACCTGACCCCGTTATTTGAATAGAAAAACTAGTTTTCTATAATATAGAATAATAAGATTATCATTACCTTGCACAATTAAATTATATTGACATACGTGTTCACTAATGTAAGCATAAGTAGAGACCCATTTGTCGAGTGTCTGTCCATTCATTATCCAAACGGTTTTGGTCTCAAATTGAGTATTAGTATTGACATAAAAAATGGCGGAATATTTAGACTGAGAGTCAGCTCTCATGAAGTACTTGAAGTCCATTCGACACCAATAGTTAGACCTTTTCAACTGATTGACTGTCGATGTATTAGTCGTTAGAACCGAACTGTAGAATGTGTTGTAGTCCGGGCTCTCTATCATATAATGTCCGCTGGATTTTTGACTTCCATCAACTGTGGGACCGTTCGGTGCCGTCCTATTAGTGGCTGATTTGCGTATCCACTGCTCGGCTTTAATTTTGTCGTACAAATTATCCCAATTGCAAGTATCTATAATTATATAATGCGCTCAGAATATTTACTAAGATAAATATAGGTTTAAAGTACCTGTCTCAAAATCACAGTCACCGCAGTTGTTCTCATCATCTTTTAGTGGACAGTCGTATACAAAGTCACACCTTTTACTTGAATTGTATTTAATATTACTATCCTTACAGAAGAATAGGTCGGTTTCTGTGTCGGGACAACTGCCGTTCTGGAGGTAAATGTCATCCAAAGCGATAAAACTTTTTGGATGAGAAACACTTCCACTGATTCTTATAATCAAATCCTTTGTATTCGAGAAAACTTTGGGATCGATATTAAACATGAATTTATTCCAACCCGTTTTCGGGCCATTTATTATTGGGTACAGGGATTGGGTCTGATTTGTTGGAGAGAATTTTGGTCCAATATTTACGACAAACACTTGTAATGTAAACACTTGTATTGAAGTGTCGGTTCCTAAGAGTTGAGCGTAAAGTGAGAGACACTGACCCTTCTCTGAGTTAAACTTAATGGGCATCGACTCAATTACACCAATTCTGAGTGGAATTGAATTAAGTGGTGCTGACATATAAATATATGCCCCGCCATAACCCTGTCGTGTGTGATCATATCGAGGACCCGCCCATTCAATGTTAGGATTGGGTGGACCTGTCATAAACAAGATGTACAATTAAATATGATCTAGTAAACTTATAATACAAACCAGTAAATCTAGCCCAGTTCCAATTTGCTTGAACCTGTTGGTCCTGAACATTAGACCAAGAACACATGTCGTTATCAAAATCACAGGTGACCTGTCCTTCGCACTGACCGTTAATAACACTAATGTCGTCGATTGCTATGAATGAGGTATTTGTGGCCAAAGAAGACAAATATAGAGAGAATACTATTTTGTGTTTATAGTTAGCACTGATAGACACCTGTCCTCTAACCCATCGATTGAATTGATTGTAGGGAACGATCCAATCGGGTTCGTCATAATTGGTTGTTGTGGTGGGCGTTATGTATATATAAAAAGCACTGACTGTTGGGGTATTGATTTGATACCAAAAACTTAAACATCGAGGTCTGACCCCTCCCGTAGCGGTTAAATTGTTAACTGTAATATCAGTTGAATACCACCCTGGTACACTTTGGTGTTCACTAAAGCCAAACACTTTAGCGAACATAAAGTAAGAACCGGAGGGCTCTCCCGTTGTGTGATCTCCTTTTGGACCGAATGTCTTCACTTGTGGTGATTCTAAAGTACTCGTTCTTCGACCGATTCCCGATCCCGGCATTTCCGATGAACTTCTTTTTACCTGATAATAATATTACCAAGATAGATTATTATATTAAACTCAAATTCCTACAAATGAATACCTGATAACCGCAATAGTCATCACTGAAATCACATTCCATTCCTGTTGTGTACTCACACTCACCAATAGTTAGTTTGATGTCATCGATGGCAAACCCGCCCACAAATTGTATTGTATTGTATTGAAGGGCTATAGTTATAAGATTACCAGGAACATTTCTAATTGTGCCCTGAGCCTGTCTCCATGAATGGGTCACTACAGCACCGGTCACTTTATGGAAGGGCACTGATTTAGTGATGTCTCCATTCGGGTTAAAATTGAAGGTTAGGTTGAATTTGGATTCGCTGTCGACGTAATACCAGAGCGAAAAACAGGCGGCAGTTGACTGGTTGTAGGGTCGGGTCAACTGTCCTGATGTGAACAACAAAGGATTGGGAGCGTTGAGGGTATTGCTATCGAATAATAAATAGTGTCCATACGATGTCCTCAATGTGTGGTCAGCTCGCGGTCCAACCTTTCCGTCTAATAATAAATGAATTAACAAAATCTAACGAATTATCGAATATAAAGACTGTAATTATAACACAAAATAAATAATATTTTTTAATTAAATTAAATAAAATAATAAAAGAATTAATTCTGAAATTTATATTAATTTCACTTAAAATAAGTTTAGACTCAAAAACTTTTGATATCAAATAGAATTAGTTTATTCGAAAGAATGAATTATAATTGTATCTAGATCATATTCTCTTGAAAATAAAGTTAACTTACAAGAATTCCAAGACCATTTATCCCAACCCCCATTTGGCCCCACATTCCAATTGCAGCGAACAGTTTCGAAATTACAGTCCCACTGGTCTTCAGATTGTGGTTCAGGTGTTGACTGTGTTATGGGTGAGACTGTTGTGGTGAGTGTTGTGCCACAGGAGCCCACTCTTAGACTAATGTCATCGATGGCCACATCAGCGTCTGATTTATCACCTTTTATTGTTTGCAATAGAAATCTACCTTGATCCAATGATGGTATTGTCACATTGAAAATACGCCATCGATTGCTAAATGAGCTTGATACATTGCCCAAAAACATTGATTTGGAAAGGGATGGAGAGGTATAGAAAACTTGTAATTTTGTAGTCGTATCCCATGAATTGGTATAAATGTGATACCAGAGGGCAAAACACATGGGAGTAGAGTAGGGGCCGAGTATTTCACTTTGAAGAGTCGCCATTCCATCGCTCTGTTCGTCTTCTTTCACGTATAGATACCACCCGTCCTCTGAGTCAGTCGTGTGATCCCTATTCGGTCCGCTGTCATCGGAATCGGTTTCACCTGAGTTTCGTGTCCACAATATCTGTTTGGAACCATCAGAGGGTTTCACGTTAGCCCATCCACACATATCTTAAAAATGAACATGGTTAGATTAAGTATATTTAGAGAGTTAAGAGATTACCATTCTCAAAGTCACACGACCCTGGACTTTCACAGAATTGTTTCTGAACCTGAATGTCATCGAAAGCGACAGTTGACTGAGAACTGGTTGTCTGTGCAGTGATTGTAATAAATTCATTGACAGCGAGACTCATATCTGCCCTCCCGTACACCCATTGATTCAATACATGAAAAGTTCGGAGAGTATTGGCGTCCGTTTCATAAATACCATTTTGTCGAGTCGTCGATACTTTTAGCCAATCCTTTTCTGTTTGGACAGTAGTTGGGGGCGAACCCACATAATACCAGAATTTAAGGCACAAGTTTTGTGCGCTTTGTGTCACAGGATTTGATGAATTGCCTTCTATTTTATACGAGAGTTTCACCTCTTTGTTAGGAATGTATACTCTTAAGTAATGTCCGTCCGATGCACCCAATGTGTGGTCTATTGGTGGGTAAAGAGTACCGGCTTGTGATGGACTGTCCCTCCAGAATGTGCCTGGTGTGTATGTCCAACCATAATCAATTTCAGCCTTAGTTTAGAAATAATTAGAGTTTGAGCTTGCTGTTTTTGGATTACCTCAAAGTCACAGATAGAATTTGAGGGACACAACCCATCAGAGTATGAGATGTCATCCAAACCAATTGTGTCGCCACTGTTGCCAATTAGGGACGCCCTAAACATTAAGTAATACTGTGCTGACAGAATAGGTATTTCGACCTGTGCTTCAATCCATTTGTTTGCCTGTGGCTGACGTTTGATCCATAGAAGTTTGAGCGGTCCCTCAAATGGTGTACTCAAGTTATTCACATATAGACTAAAGTTAGCCGGGTCTCTACCATACATATAGTACCAAAAGGTCAGACATTTGCGAGTAATCATTGCGGGCTGTGCTGACGATGACATAAGTGTTGCCGTATTGTTACCAAACAAACCTGACATTCGTCGAGTGTAGAGCCAAGTGCCTGACTTAACGGGACGGGGTCTTAGTTTAGAAGTGTGGTCCTCTCCCGGGTCTATTAGATGATTATTAATTCTTTCCTTTTATATAAAAGACCATGCTAATTATTTTTTATTGAATATAATTAACTTTAATTGATTTTTATCTTACCCAGTCAATTTTGTTAGTAGAACCTAAATTATAGTCATACCACCCACAGGTGTCGACCTCAAAGTCACAGCTAAGGCTACCTTGGTTACTATTATTACTTGCATCGCAATTAAGGAATTTAATTTCATCTAGTTCCATATCGAGGAATGGACTAGTTCCAAAATTGTAGTTAACATCCCCTACAAACTGTATTTGATAGCCAGGGTCTAATTGACCAAGGTGAACTGTTAAGTTAGTCCAAGAGTCCTTTTGTAGTGTAAATTCTCTCAAATTCTTTAATATAATTAGAGTTGAATTCTCTTTGTGTAAGACTACAGTTAGTTTAGCAAGGTTATTTGAATAAGGTAAGTTATGACGGTATGCAAACTGTAATTCGCAACTAGGGCCTGTTGCACCAAGCTTAGGTGAAATTAATTTTGCTGGGTAACTGGCTGTGCCGCCTATGTTTATGAAAATTATTAAAACAATGTTAGCATGCTTAATTTTTAAATGCTTATCTAGCAAAAATTTTGAAAAACCTTTGCTGGTGTCAATGATCAAGAACCTTCCATGTGTATCCCCTTTGCCATCAACACTAGGTAACTGTCCATTGTATTTTGCTAAATCAGCGGTACTCTTCACAACCCATTGGTTCTTACTTTCACCCAAATTATTCCATCCACAAGTCCTAGGGTTACCATCTTGGTCATTCAAGTCAAAGTTGCACGTACCACAATCTTGTTCATCTGAATTGTCTCCGCAGTCATTATGGAAATTACACTTTAAGTTTAAGTCAATACACTTCAAGTTTTTGCACTGAAATTGTGTTGAATTACACAAAGACTTAATGGTTACGATTGGGTGCGATGTTGTTGTCGACTCTCCCGTTGACACAACACAACCCGGACTCAAACTAATATCATCGATTGCTATATATCCTGGACTACCACTCGATCCATGTGATGATAATAGCCCTGGACATTAAAAAAATTAACTAGATAATAATTATTATACTTTTAAAATGTATTTAGCAAGGTTATTTAGTTATTATTTTCATAAAAGTTAATAGAAGTTTGCCAAATATTAACCTAGCAAAATATTAATTAAAATGAAATTTTATATTTTTATTATATTACAGTCTATGCATTAAATTAGTTGTAAAATATTCAAGTTAAATGAACATTGATCAAGGTTGTTTTCAAAAGTGTCTTACCCTTAAAGACTAGTCTGAAGGCTTTGGTAAAACCTGTTATCTTTACGATATGTCTTTGAAACGCAAACTCCTGTTCGGGAAAAGAGGACTGAAATGTTGTCCAAATGGGTTTAACCACTCCACTGATCATATCCTCTCCGCCCAGACTTAACGAACCGCTCCTCACAAACATACCTTCCATTGAGAGCCAGAATCTTATATAACAAGCTTTGGAAGGCGTCAGCGGTAGTAAAACAGGTCCCGTTATTCTGGACGTCACGTCCAGTGTTGCTGATGACTGTAGTATTAAGAAATGTCCCCAAACTAAGCCTGCACATTTCAATATTTACTTTTATTATGAAATTATAATTTAATTTTTAATTCTTTTGTTTATTAACAACGAATAGATTTATTTAGAATTAATTAATAAACAAATCTTGTAAGTATTTTTTAATTATTCTATAATTAAGTAAATGATCAAGAAAATTAATTTGAGGCCTAGTTAATTTAAGCCAATTAATTGGATGACATATAATATTAAACAAAAATCGTTATATTCTTACCAATAGAGTGGTCACGAGTTGGCCCATCATTAAGGGATGAGAAACCGTTCCTCACAATCCAATTATCTCTTCTAACGGTCCCCCAATTACAAGACCCGCTCTCAAAGTCACACCTGAGCTTATAGTCGACACAAACTGAGTCCGACTCATCGGAGTTGTCTCCGCAGTCATCTGCGCCGTCACAGACATAGTTATTACTAATACAGTTTGTATTCTTGCAAACAAAGTCGTCCACTCCTACACACTGTTGATGAATGTCTGTACGACAGCCCTTCATATTTATGTCGGCTAACGCTACATAAGGGTTGACCACTCTTCCTGTCTTATGAGCTTGGTAATCAATTGTGAACTTATCAGTAACTCTTCCAATGACAGCATAGGCTGAACGCCATACAGAGTTTTCTATATTATTAACGACTAAACTTTTCCATATCTCTGTTTGGAGACCCCTATGGACTAAGTTTATAGATAACCAGGTTCTACCATTTCTACCAGTAGTTGCATTGGGCACCAAGTTATAATAAAAAGAAACATAGCAACCTAGCAAAGTATTTACTGAATAAAAAGCAAATAGATCAATTTAAACTAACCAACACTCGAGCCATTGATTAAAGGGGATGTCATAATTGCTTGTTCTTCATATGCAGTATAAGGAGCCTGTGCTACAATGAAGTTATCTCGGTCATTATCAGGTCCTGTTTTGGGACCCAGTGTGGAATTGCCCTTAGTCCATTTAAACTTAGAACCATACTGAGATTCTTAGCAAGATTAAATATTAATCAATGAGCTAGATACTATTTTTGATGCTTACTAAATGTGAAGCCACAGGTATAGTTATTAGTGAAAGTACATGAGCCACAGTCGGCCTCATCCTCACCATTACTACAGTCTCGATATCCGTCACAAACTTTACTTCGAGGAATACTTTCTTTTTTATTGCAAATGAAATCATCAGAATTTGGGTCACAATCACCCGACACTATTGATATGTCGTCCACTGCCATTAAGGAATAACCCGATCCTACTGTTCCAATCTTAGATTATAAAGTAATTTGGTTAATTTAAGTAACCTTGGTTAATTTATTAATTTGAACTTAAGTTGAATTTAGTTTTATAGAATTCTATCGTTTTCTAATAAAAAATGTATATAAAATTTATGACTAATTATTTCTTTTTACTTAATTATGATCTTGCAACTATTCTATCAGAAAAAAGAGTATTTAAAAATTAGTGAAATACCAGATAAAACCACATATTTGTGGATGAATTGCTTTTAGCCTTAGCTGTAATGTTATACTTAATCCAGTTTTGAGTCGAGTCTTTGACAATAATTTGTCCGATTTTATAGATATAGAGATTCTCTTCGCTCTGATATATCTCTAAATGTGATGTAAACCCCGTCGGAGGAACTCCCGAACCCTTCATTATGTAATAATAAAATGAGAAACAGAATGACCTGCGCTTATCGAGGTCGTAGTGGTCGGACACAAGTATAGCTCTGTCACCGATTTTGTGCACATTATTGAGTGTTGCCGTTCGAGCTTTTGTTCCGAATAATAGGTAATTACCAGAACTCTTTTTCAATGTGTGGTCCACTGGAGGGTCAAACTGGTCATCAAAGTAAGCGGGGGAGTGAACTATCCATTCGAAATCAGAGTATACAGTAAAGTAAGTAGGTATATTTGCTCCAATTGGAGATTGAGCCCAGTATATTTTTTGGTTTTGTTCAATAACAACCTCTTCATTAGGTGGTATACTCTCCCACATACATGTATCTTTTGCCTAAAATTCAACAAGATTGTTTTTAAAAAAGTCTCAACATTTAGAATATTAAAGAATTACCTCGAAATCACACATTCCTTTGGGAGGACAGGACTTATCCAACTCCACAATAATGTCGTCGATTGCAATAAGTCCTAAATTAGAGAAATGTGTGATTGTGTCGAACCCTATCTTCCATTTAAGTGTCGAATTGATGGTCATTCTGTGCGAATACCAAAGGGGTCCCATATCTCCTCTGGCGCTCCATAAAACGTTTTCATTCATTTGATTTTCTTTCATAATATAAAAACTTAAGGATTCGTTTTTCTTCAGATTCCACATAAAGTAAGAGAATGTGACACATGTCTGACGGGTCGGCACAAACCATTTCGACAATATTTTGTAGTGTCCCTCTGATGTCATCTGATACTGTTTTATCAGATCAATGTCCAATGCATACAAATGACCAAGTCTAGTTCTCATAGTGTGGTCTTTTATTTCAAGTTGTTTACCTTGGTAAAGGTTCAGGAATATGTGTAATTTCTCCGGATTATAGACAGGAGTGAAACTACAATTGTGTCCGCTTTCGAAAGTGCATCGAAACACTTTTGGGTCCGACTGTTGACAGGGGCCTCGAAATGCTGTTATGTCGTCGATAGCTATGGTTCCTATGAAATGACATACATATTAATTGATGGAAATGTACCTTGCTAATGTGGCTAAATTATCATAAAAAGATACTAACCGTATATAACCTTTCCATTAATAGTAAAAGTATAGCCACTATTCATTTCAAAAGTTTCCAACTCTATTAGACTCCATTTTTCTGACTGTCCATAACTTCTGGTCAATTTAGCAACAAGGTTACCATTAGAATCTTGCACAGTTACGTTTAATTGTGAGAATTCCAATACAGCCATATAATACCAAAGTCGTAAGCAAATGGTTCCGCCACTGGACGCCACTCCAGTGTCAGTTAATGTTAAGACTCCACTGGTATAACCCTGAACATTAGACATGTGACGAATAACGGCAAAATGTCCTTGATAATTTTTGAGGGTATGGTCAGAATTTGGATAATGATACATCTCGCGATTATATTCATTGACGCTGTCCACTAACCAGGATTGTGTCGGATCATTTTTCCAGTTACAAGTATTACCTTGTTCAAAATTACAATCCATGGCTAGAATTGGTGTTTCTGTTGTTTGAGAGTAAGGCGTTGTTGCCGTTCCACTAATACAAACTCCCGATTCATATGTAATATCATCTATTGCCAAATATGTGCTTGCTTCTGTTGTAGAGATTCGGAACAGTATTCTGAATACTTGCGTTGAATTCAAACTTAGTGTTGCCAGGTTTACTTTTTGCATTGACCAAGTTCTCCTCCTAGGAATAATCTTTGATGCTGGGTCATTTGCAAAATTATAGGTGAATGGCGTTGAAATTTCATCCTCTTTTGAATATAAGGTTTAAAATAGAGTTAAATAAAATTTATATTAAATTAATTGATATTTACTTAAATTTATGTAAAATTATGTAAAACAACTTATTTGAGTTAAACGTTTCGGTTAACTTTAAAATTATTATTATTTTGTTAAGAACTGTAGAATATTGTAAAACTGTAAAGCACTGTAAACTGTAAGACTTTAATACTATTAAAATTAAAAATAGAATTAAATAAATAAAGAGTCAGTAAAGAGTTAGTGATTTATTAATAACTTAATCTTTGTTTTCTTTTAAAATTAAATTTTCTATGCTCAAATTTTTATAATCTTGCAAAAATTGATACTAACCGATAGAATTAATCAAAACAATTTGGAATTTAGCGGTCGAGTCATTATAAGAGACTGGTATGTAGTGGAAGGTTAGACACGAGCCATTAGTAGCAGGCACAAATTCACTTTGAAGTTTCATTGTGTTATTTTGTCCATGCTCTTTTGTCGAAAAGTCTGTGTACATAAACATACCGTCTGTACCACCGATTCTATCGAGAGGTGTATAAAATATTTGTTTATTCAAAACGGTTGCGTTAATGAGTCGACCCACTCCCTGATCCCAATACCAGGTGGTTATATCAAAATTATGAGTCCATCCGCACATATCTTTATTGAAGTCACAATTGACGGGAGGCATACATTTTCCTCCCGTCAGACTAATGTCATCCACGTCTATTGACGACATGTCCTCATCTAATATATGATGATTTAATATACATCAATATTATCAAATATATTTGAACTAGTACATTAGTAGTACATTACACTCAATTTCATAATCTAGGTATTTATCAAAATGAGACAAATATTTGTCCCAATAATTGGTTGATTCTAGCCTAAATCTAGGCAAATATAATTGAATGTAGAAATTGTACTTACTCAGTTTTGTAGCTCTAATTTCAAAATAAGAGTCCGTCGAAAGGGGAACGTCAAACATAGCTCTGTGCCAAAAGTGGTGCGGGAATATATAGTGGGAGTGCCACGCAGTATAAGGTTTACATCGAACCCCTTCACATTTCATAAGACTGAGTTCTATTCCCTGTGCGTTGTGTCGCCAATACCAGAACTGTAGACAGTATGTTGTGGTCACCCAATCCTTGTTCGCATTCCTTATATATGTGTAGTCCTGTTGATTGCCTAAAGTGGAAATATTAGGGTTAGATTTGTTGACCATTTATTTAATCTAAATCATATTTTACCCTCACCACCTGTAGATGCCTCCATAAAATGACCAGTCATATAACCGGTGGTGTGGTCGCTTGAACTGCCCAAGCCACTATCTGCCTTGGTCAATTTGAACTGAAAAGCATTGTTACTTGCAAATACATCCCAACCGCAATTTCCACTCTCAAAGTCACATAAATTATCCTGATTGCATAAACCAGTACTAGTAGAAAAGTTTGCAAGAGCAATAGCTCCAGGACCAGAAACGATTAGAAAAGTTAGCTATCAGGATATATAAAATAAACAAGGTAATATAAAATTTACAAATATTTTTAAAAATTACATCAAAGCTCTGATTTTGTGGTGGAATATTGATCTTGTTAAAATGCCACATATCACCCGCAGAAAGCCTTCTCTGCCAAATAGGAAGGGATCTACCATTGGCAGAATTAACTTGTAATGTAATATCTTGATAACTATCACCATGAATGTAATAATAATATGAAAAACAATTCACAGAATTTGTGGCCGAAATGTTCTTAGATTTTAGGTTTTCAATTAAATCAGGTCCATTTTTTGCTTGATAAACTTGAATATAATATCCTATAAACATGACATAATATATACAAGGTGAAAATTTCTAAAAATAAAGGTTGTACTCCATAAGTGTACCTGATCGGAAAGGGCCAGAGATTGGACCGTTGAATGAGATGTTCCTATATTCAGAAACTGAGCCCACTTTACGATTCCATAAGTTAGGAACCAATGTGCCATTGAAAGTGGCGTACGGTCCCCACTCGCACAGGTCATTTTCAAAGTTGCAGTTTAAGTGGGAAACTAGTAAAAAAAATGTTAGCTACCATTAAATATATACAAGTTTATTTACTCCCAGTTGTTTGACTTTGATTTAAATTGACAAATATTAACAAGCATACAATATGCAATAACTTTTTAAGCTTGGACATTTCAAATATAATTAAATAATCATTATTTCGCACAATTTTTATAACTCAATACAGCGAATGGTATTAACCAAATTTCCAATAATTTATTGCTTAAATAATTCGAATGTTTAGTAAAGTGGGTGTCAAACAAACAGACAATCCTTTACTTTATTTATCAAATTTTTGATGAATTCATTGCAATACAAATGAAATATATTTGTGATTTGCTTTAATCGAAAGAATTATCACTCATTCATACAATAGACTAATGTTTTTCTCTAAACAATTGGTTAATAGATTTTTAGATAATTTTATTTATTAGTAAATTGTTTGATAATCTCTATTAATGCTGTTTCCAAAGGAATACCACTCATAGGTATTGACCCTCCTTAGCCTTTTTAATTGTTTGATTCAGCAAGCAATTAAAACTCCTAATAGTTGATAATAAGAGTATTAAAATTAATCCTAAAATTAAGCTTTTATTTGAAATACATTACTTGAAATTTAAACATTAAATAACTGTAAAATACATATTATTTATATATATTAAGAAGAAAAAAATATCTTAAGATAATGGTTTGAGGTCATACTTGAACTTAGGTTTGTGATTAAGTTTAGAGTTGGGTTTTAGATGAATTAAGATTTGAAGTTAGGTTTAAAGTGACCACTCTTACTTCATCAATATCTAGCACCAATTATGAATGTGCGCACACATTATATCAATAAAGTGTTATATAATTTATCAAAAATTAATTTTCTATGAATCCAACCTTAATTTTATCAAATTTTTATCATGGCTATTTTATGCTTATCTTGTTCATTTATAAATACAAATAAATATTATTTTTTATAAATAATTATATAAAACTAATTCATAAAAACAAAGAAAATTTTATGACACAAATGTCTCTCAAATTAATTATAAAATATGTTTTGAGACAAATGTTTTGTTTAAAAACAATTTATCAAAACAACGCTTTATTTGTACTTGGTAATACTTTGATCTCATTGAAATAGCAAGTTTAGCAACAAAACATACCATGCTCATTTATAAACATGAGTTTCATGCAGTTTATCAAAAGCGATGTCTTATATTCATTCGTAAAAATAATTCTTTTTGTAATTCATTTAATAATTTGTTTAATTTTCTTCACTTTTGTGTTCCTATTCTTTATTGAATTAAATGCTGTTTCGTCTAATAGTTACGACCAAACACTAAGTAAGTGTGAACCTTAAGTTAAATGTCCTAGTTCATCTTAAGTTCATTTATAGGAATAATAGATATTTGTGGCGGAATAACTATTTGCCTCCTATTTCTCATTGAATTGATTGCATTCAATGCGGTCTATCGATCGCAACATTTGGTTATATCCGCGTATATTTTACTCACGATATTTGTCTTAATCGTAGTTCGTATGAAATTTGGAGCTCTTTATGGTTTGACTACAGTTTTCACAATAATTACTTCAATTAAGTTATTCTTTAGTTTAATTTATGTCTATTTAATTGTTTTGAAACAAAAGAGATCGGATTATATGGCTGTCAGTCAACTGGAGACTAATATTTGATAATAAAATATAAAACATTTGAAGCATTTTCTTTGAATTTATTTAATTAAAATTATAAACCTTTTTATGTAAAATTTATTTTTAAAATATATTTATTTTTTATAGAATTATTTTTTAAAATTATTGAAATGTTTTAACACTGAAATTATATAATAAATTAATAATAAATCGAAATATACATGTATTTGAAATAAAATAATATAATAATTAAAATTTTTAATTGAGATTAAAGAATAATTATTACATTTTAAAATTAAAATGCAAATTTTCAAACTGATCTTGGTATTTGGATTGTCGCTGACAGTAGTTGTTTCAAGTTTATAGTCGGGTTCTGCGAGTGTAGCCCATGAAGAAGGACTGTCGTCTAAGTTAAGAGATAAATAAAGCTAGCTGGTTCATCTCAGAACAATGAGCAGCAATGATGGTGCGCTTATCACCAATAAGTGATCCACCACAAACAAATTGTTCATGTCGATAAATGGCACACATTCAGGGTATTTGTCCCATTCTTACTATACGATATGCGGTCGGGAATAACATATAATATAATTTCAGAATTCAATGAAAGTCTAAAATTATTTTGAAAATAACGCAAAAGAATTGATTTTTATAAACATTTAATTTTTACTTTTTATTTATTAAAGACTTAAATTCATAGGTTTTGCTTAAAATTTCTTCCATTAATTAATTACAATATTATCATGGTCATTTAACTTTGGATTTCTTATGAAAAGTTGATATTACATTTATATTCTAGAATCTAGATCAATTATTATAAAACTTAATTTCGTGATTAAAAATATATAACTTAAAATTGAAAAGTTGTGAATTTTTGTTGATTATAAATAATAATTTATAATTAAATAAACTAGGATATTTTCATCGGAACATGTATAAACATACTCAATATTTGGTTATAAATTATGGTTTTAATAAAGAAAACTAAAATTTTATATTAAGTATTCATTTTAAAGCCATAATTTGTCGGATTAAACAAAACATATAATTGAGTATAAAATTACATAAAAATAGTTGTAAAATTAAACTTAATATATTTTTTAAAAACTATTTTTGAGCTCAAAAGGAAATTCCATCTTGGATAATAATAAAGGAATGTCTAAATCATTAATATATTTATTTTAAAAAGCATTTCCATTTGAAATAATAGTAATAATATTGAAGACATACAAATAATGAATAAAACACAAAATGAACTAGAACATTTTATTAGACAAACTGTGCACAGTTACAAAACATTGATTACATTGAATATCAACTTAACATAAAGAGAGTTAAAACTAGAAGAGTTAATGCATAGAAACAAGTACAATTTTTATATGATTTCATTTGATATGAAAGTTTATATAACAAATATGATTCATTAAAAAATGCGCATGCTAACAATAAACAGGATGCCTACAATATCCTCAATATTAATGAATTATACATTCCTTCGCTATTCTTTGTATTAATCATTTCCTAAGTATTAGAAACCAATCAGTGTTTGAATAATCGAAACAATTGTCTCAACGCATGTCTTC